>QLOD02000013.1:39121051-39136736 GCA_003260245.2 Sideroxylon spinosum | reverse complement strand
TTTATCTTTAAATGATGTCAAATATTTTTCAGCAATGAGTGATAATGGTTGGTTATGGAATAGAAGACCTGGACATGCTAGCATAGATTTAATTTCAAAACTTTTTAAATATGACTTAGTTGTTGGTTTACCCAATATTAAATTTGAAAAAGATAAATTATACGTTGCATGTGAACTTGGAAAACAAGTTAGAATATCTTTCAAATTTAAAAATATGGTTTCAACTTTTAGGCCATTACAACTACTATATATGGATCTATTTGACCCTACTATTACTTTAAGTCTTGATGGAAATTCATATGCACTTATGGTAGTTGATGATTACTCTAGACTTATATGGGTAGCATTCTTAACTCATAAGGATGAAGCTTTTCATTCTTCTATAAAACTTCGTCAAAAACTCCGAATTGAAAAACGATTTCTTATTTCTTCAATGAGAAGTGACCATGGTAGGGAATTTAAAAATTCCACTTTTGAAAAATATTGTGATGAACGTGGTATAGACCATAACTTCTTAACTCCTAGAACTCCTAAACAAAATGATGTAGTAAGAGAAAGAATGGGACTCTTTAAGAAATGGCTAGAACTATGCTTTATAAAAATAATCTACTAAAGTACCTTTGGGCCGAGGCAGTTAACATTGCTTGCTATATTATAAATCGAGTAATGATTAGACCCATTTTATAGAAAACTCCATATATGCTACGAAAAGGTAGAAAACCTAATATAGTTACTTTCATGCATTTGGTTGTAAATGTTTTGTTTTGAATAATAATAAAGATAACTTGAAAAAATTTGATACTAAATCAGATAAAACAATATTTCTTGGTATTCTACTTCTAGCAAAGCTTATAGACTATATAATAAAAGAACTTTATTTGTAGAAAAATCTATTCATGTTGTGTTTGATGAATCTAACAAATTTTCTTCCAAGAATTTTGAAAATGATGATAACATAGGATTAGAACAAAGAATGAAAAGAATCACTATTCAAGAAGGAGAAGTTTAAACTCGATAAAAGAACATAAACAAGAACCGTTAGCCACTAAGAGTATTGCAAAGCTTGATGAGTTCAAGAATAATAAAGAAGACTTACCAAAAGAGTAAAAATATACTTACAATTACCCTAAGAATTTTCATCATTAGTGATCCATCCAAAGGCATAACTCACTCATCTCTTAGAAATATTTGTAATAATCTAGTTTTTCTTTCTCAAAATGAGCCTAAATGTTTTCAAGAAGCCGAAAATGATGAAAGTTGGATTTTAGCTATGCAAGATGAGCTTAATCAATTCGAAAGAAATAAAGTTTGGGATTTAGTCCCTAGACCTAATGATCATCCCGTGATTGAAACAAAATGGGTTCTTAGAAATAAAATGGATGAATCCGAAATAGTTATTAGAAATAAAGCTCGATTGGTTACCAAATGCTTTAATCAAGAAGAAGGAATTGATTTTGATAAAACTTTTGCACTGGTAGCTAAATTAGAAGCAATTAGAATGTTACTTGCAATTGCATGTTTTAAAAATTTCAAGCTTTATCAAATGGATGTTAAAAGTGTTTTTCTAAATAGATACATTTTGAAGGAAGTTTATGTTGAACAACCTCCCAGTTTTGAAAATTTTGAATTCTCAAATCATGTTTATAAACTCAGAAAGGCTTTATATGGTTTAAAACAAACTCCAAGGGCTTGGTATGAAAGGTTGAATAAATTTTTGATTTAAAATGGTTTTACTAGAGGAAAAATTGACACTATTCTTCTTATTAAAACCAAAAATCATGATATTTTTATTATTTAAATATGTGTAGATGATATTATATTTGGTGCAACTAATGACTCTCTTTGTTAAGAATTGCTCAGAGTGTATAAGGTGAATTTGAAATGAGCATAATGGGAGAGCTAAATTATTTTCTTAGAATTCAAATTAAATAAACTAAGGAAGGCATCTTCATAAACAAGCCAAATACACAAAAAATCTACTCAAAATATTTGGAATAGAAAATGCAAAACCTATTGGGACCCCTATAAGTCCTTCAACCAAACTTGAAAAGGATGAAGATGGTAAAAAAGTTGGTAAAAATTTTGTAGAGGTATGATTGGCTCACTTTTATTCTTAACGACAAGTAAACCTGATATTGTTTAGTGGATACATATGTGCTATATTTCAATCATGCCCTAAGGAATCTTATGTTAACGTAGTTAAACTTATTTTTAAATATTTATTAAGAGCATCTAATTTAGGATTATTTTATCCTAGGGACATTTCTTTTGACCTTATTAGTTACTCTGATGCGAACTTTGCCAGAGGTTAGGTTAATAGAAAAAGTAATAGTGGAACTTATCAACTTTTTGGTCATTCACTTATATCATAGTTTACCAAGAAGTAAAATTCTGTAACATTGTCCATGACGAAAGCCGAGTATATCGCAGTTGGAAGTTGCTGTGCATAAATTTTATGGATGAAACAATGATTAAAAGATTTAGGACTGTACTTTGATCACGTATTAATTGTTATAATACTAGTGCTATTAATTTATCAAAGAATCCCATTCAACATTCTGGGTCCTAACGCATTGAAGTTAGATGCCATTTTCTTAGAGATTATGTTCAAAAATGTGATATTATTCTTGAATTTGTTGGGACGAAAAATCAATTATCTGATATTTTTATTGAGCCATTGAATTAGAATAGATTTTGTTGTATTTGTAGAGAACGTGGTATGTCTAATCAAATATGATATTGATTCAATATCCTTTGTACTCATTAATGCTTATGTTTATTATCATATATTTAGGGGGAGCTAAATATATTTTAATAAACTTTTTTTTATGACCATTGATGCATATATTTAGGGGGAGAATTATAAATAATTTTAACTATTTTTGTCTCCTAATATTATTTTTGATAATGACAAAGGGGAAGAAAGATAAAATATTGATGACAGATTTAGCTTATAGGAGTGGAAAATCTTTTCTTGATTTATGTCTTTTCTTGATTTATGTCTTATAGGAGTGAAAAAGGGGAGATTGTTGACCTAAGGTTTATAAACTTGGTTCTATAATTGATTTTAAGGATAAACAAACATTGAATTGAATTTTTACAATTAATTTTCAAAGACATTGTATGAAATGTTATGATTAATTTTAATAGATTCAAGATAATATAGTTGGAAGAGATTGATATTACTTTTTAGGTATTTTTACATAATTTGGATGATGAAATAAAGGAATTTTAAAGTTTGGAGTGATGGAAATTAAAGAAAGATAAAGACTTAACGCGGATAAACATTCAAATCAAGCATATGTTAGCATATGGATGATATCAGAAGGTCTAATTGTTCAATTTTCATGAAATTTTATTATAGTAAACTAGAATTCCATATCTACAACTTTACTGAATGAACATTTTGTGGATCTGAAGTTAAGATGTCCAAAAATGAGTTGGAATATCTGTCATTGCCGAAGAGATTTTAATTTTGAATTCGCGAGCTTATCTTGGTTTTTGAGACATAACTCATAATCTACAACTTCAAAACTTTTAATTTTTAGTGTGTGAAAACACAACTTATAAAGCTACAACTTTTGTAGTTTAAGTGTTTTCAAATTCCAAAAAAATCATGGTGAAACAGTATGGACATGTGATAACTAACTCATATATGTATAAAGTAGTCAATCTATGACAAAGTCAAATATAAACGTTATAAAGGTGAAAAATGGTTTCAAATATATCTTAGAAAATTTGAATCTGAAGGACAGTATTGGAAGCAAAGAGATTCAAAAGTTTTCAAGGGCAAAAGTGTTTTTTCACTTAATAGTAGCCATTTAGAGATTTTTGCCTATAAATAGAGCCTCAAAATTAAATTCAAAGAAAAGAAGAAAATAAATAAAGAAGTGCTTATAAAGAGAAACAAGAAAGTTCATCGTTTTGCAAATATATTGTGTTTTTTTTCCTACGCTTGTGCTTCATCTTTTATACTTAACTTGTGAGAGTTTCATTTTGTTTTGATTGAGTGTTAAACTCATCATTGCTATTGTAAGGGGGAAATTTATAACCATGTTAATTTGTGAGAGTTGGGTGAGCTCTTGTTGGTTTTGGTTCAAATGTTAGAACCAAAACAAGGGATATTAATTGAGAGAGACTTGTGGAGTGATTTGGGGATAGAATCACTTAGTGTCAATGATTTGGGGATAAAATCCCTTGGGAGAGGTTTCTAGCACCTTGGAAAGTTAGTGTATAACAAGTTTTTCAAAGAATAGTGGAAAAATCTCAAAAAAGGCTTTAGGGATTGGACGTAGGCAATATTGAAGTCGAACCACAAGAAATCGATAATGGTTGCTTCTCTTCCATTCTTTTTATATTTATTACAAACAATAGCACCCATTATTCAGCCACAAATATTTAATATTATTTTAAGTGCATTCTATTTTTTATTATCCTTTTCATCTTAACATATTTGCTTTAAGGTTTGAAAGTTTGATTTGAAAATTTTTTAAGTAACCCTATTCACCCTCCCTAGTGTTGCTATTTGGGACAACAGATGCTTATGCTAATCATCAAAGCTTGAAGTATTTGTTTACTCAGAAAGAACTGAATTTGAGACAATGAAGATGGTTGGAATTATTGAAGAATGATGATTAGAACATACATTATCACCTAAGTAGAGCAAACATGGTAGCAGATGTATTGAGTCGTAAGTTTATGGGCATGTTAGCTTGTAATCAGTCTTAGAGAGTTCCAACATTTAATGACTTGATATATATAGGTACAGAGTAGATGCTTTGATTGCTTAATTGAGGGTAAGGCATTATTACTTGATTGCATTAAGAAGTTACAATTAGAATATGTTCAATTATAGAAAATCAAACAACAAATAACAAGTAATATGTGGATAGACTTTCTAGTTAGAAGTGATGGATTACTTTATTATGGTGATAGAGTTTTGTAATAGATAATTTAGAGCTGAAGAGGAAAATTTTAGAAGAGGAACACTATTCTCTTTATGTTATGCATCTTGAAAATAAAAAGTTGTATTAGGATTGCGAAAGCATTACAGGTAGATTGGTATGAAGTGAGAAATGATAAATTTTGTGGCTAGATGTTTGACTTGTTAACAGGTAAAAGCAGAACATTAGAGTCCTGCAGAGTTACTACAGTCACTTCCTATTCTAGAGTAGATATGGAAACATATCACCATGGATTTGATTGTCAGATTACCACATACCCAGAAAAGTTTTGATTCTATTTAGGTGATTTTTGATAAAATAACGAAGTCAGCTCATTTCCTACTTGTGAAATCTAATTATATGACTGATAGGTATGCTACATTATATGCTAAGGAGATTGTGAGATTGCATGATGCATCTGTGTCTATTATGGCTGATAGAGATCTAAAGTTTACATCTATATTTTGGCCTAGTTTACAACAAGCTATGGGAACAATTTTAAAGTTTAGTATTGCATTTCATCCTCAGATAGATGGATAATATGAGAGAACAATTTAGACTTTAGAAGACATACTATAGGCTTGTGTGTTACACTTTAAAGGAAATTAGGATGATTTATTACCATTGATGGAATTTTCTTATAATAATAATTTTCATTCCAGTTTCGGCATAGCTCCATTTGAGGCTTTGTATGGTCACAAATATAAAACTCCAGTACGCTGGGATGAAGTGGGGGAAAGGAAATTACTTCGGCCAGAGTTAATGCAAGACACAGTAAATAAAGTCAAGGTGATTAAGGCATGTTAAGAATAGCTCAGAGTCACCAAAAAATGGATGCAGATAATCGTAGGTGAGAGTTAGAATTTTCTGTGAGTGATAAAAGTATTTTCAAAAGTTTCTTCTTGGAAAGGTATATTGAGATTTGTTAAAAAGGAAAAATTGAGTCCTCGCTACATTAGACCGTATGAGATTATACTTAAAATTGGGAAAACTGTATACAGGTTGGCTCTATCTCTAGGATTATCTATACTTCATGATGTGTTCCATGTGTCAATGTTATGTAAGTATATTTCAGATCTGTCTCATGTGTTGACTTCCCAAACAATTGAATTAAAAGAGGATTTGTTTTACATGGAAAAACTAGTCCAAATTTTAGAGAGAATGGATTAAGTTTTACGAAATAAGACAATACTATTAGTGAAAGTAATAAGGAGAAGCCACACTGTAGAGGAGGTCACTTAGGAGAGTGAGGAGAAAATGCAAAATCAATACTTATATCTATTTTTGCCAAGTAAGAATTTTGAGGACGAAATTCTTAAAGGAGTAGAATTGTGGCATCCTGAATTTTTAATAATTTTTAAAATGCATAATTACTTTAATTCTTACATTATGCTTAGAAATTTTAATTATTTCAATTGAATATTACTTTAAAATTTATTTAATGATAATCTAAATTCATTAGTGCGTTAATTAAGTTGCTAATTCATTAATTAAATTAAATTAGTGGATATACTTAAAGTGACACATGGCTAGTTAGTATTGATGTTTGGTGTGTTTACCTATATGTAATAGCTTAGCTTTGCTAGAATATGTTTTGTGTATGAGGGGTTTAAGCAGCTTAGTGGCAAGCAAAGAGGAGAAAAATAACTTACGTGTATGTGAGGTTAAAGAAAAATAGTAAGGAATAATGAGAGGGGAAAAAAAATGAGGAAGAAAAAGAACACAATGAGGAAGAGAGGAAGAAGAAAATTCAGAATTTTGACCAAATTGTTGAGGTAAATTATGTTATTTTGTTAGTTTAAAATTAATTCTATGGAAGATTAAATAAATTAAATATGTTAAGGGTGTAATGGTTGTGTTCTATTCATTAGACTTATATTATTAATTGATTTGGTTTATACTTTAACTATTCAATGTCTGATTTGTATAATTTGATTAGGATAAAATTCGAATTCAGGGATAATCAGCAGTAACCACCTTAATAATTTGATTTCTCAGAAATTTTATTGTTTAGGTGGGTGTATTGGATTTAAAGGTAAAAGATATTAAATGTGAATTGGTAAATTTCATTTTATTATTTTTATTAATTATTTGTCTAGATAGGAGATGCTTATTATTATAAATTATTTACATTATGGCGAATGGTGATTATGTGTGGAATAATAAATTTGAGAAGTAATATTTTTTATTTGAGGAAAAAAAATATTATTGTGTATTAGTATGAATTTTGTGCATTCCATTTGGACTTTGGCTAGATGTGGCTAGGATAGATGTGGCCAAAGAAAAAAAAATTGAGACTAGGTGGGGTCAGAAAAAAATAATAAAGGCAGATGGTGCTGATGGGACATGCTAATTAAAGCCACTGTCCACAGTTAAGCGCTCAACTCATAGGCTAGTTGTAGCCAAACATGTGTTATATTATTATTTAAATTGTTTATCATATAAATATGTTTTGAGATAGCAGTTGGGGCCTAATGATGATAATGGTTGATAAATGAAAAGTGGCGATGAATTGTTTTGAGATATTTTTATCACTGTTAATTACAATACATTTAAATTATTTATTTATAGGACATTTGATTATATAATTACTGTGGATTATTTCTGGAGTATATTTATTATCTTTTATTGTAAGTGTAATACCTTTACTGAGTGTGTGACATTCACATATAAACTTTACATATTTCAATCTAAGTTTAGAAGCGGCTACATATGCTTGGAGGAGAATTTGAGTTATCTATATTTTTTTTTATTTTAATCCAATGTTAATATTTAGGTATTCGTGGGATTTTCTGTTATTTTATCTATAGATATAATATAAACCTGATAGGTTGTATTTTCAATTAATGTGTGTATTTATATAAATGGTGATTACTAATCTATTATCGATTGAGGATTTAGGGGTGTCGACTTTATTGAGGGATTAAATATGCATGCCATGATCAGTCATAATATATGTCATATTATAGGCCACTGATCTACTAGTATGAATGCTAATTCTTACGCAAGTTTCGAGTCTTTAAATCGGAGGGTAATCTTTGTACCTTCTCTATTTTCCCGTACCCTACATCCCCATCTCACAACATCAATCACATTTCCATTTCATCTTATTTCATTACCATTAATATGGTCTTATGCTTTTTATCATCTTATTCAAATCAAAGAACATATCATATCATCATAATAACTAATTCAATAATCTTAAGTCATTCTTATGTCACATTAACACATTCTAATTTCACTTTAACTTTTCATCATTCCATTAACAAAATCTCAATTCATACTTAAACAAACATCACACACTTCTCGTTAGCAATATTTAAACATCTATAGTGAATATATATCTAGTGTAAGATGTGAATAAATAAACTTTAAAATCAAATAAAAGCAAATTAGAATTCTAGAGCAAACCCGGGTGTCCTCATAAAAGACTCGGGTGCCTGCTTAGGGGGCTGGGCACGTCATGAAAGGGCTAAGTGCCTTGATGTGGGCAGTAACCTATTTTGGTTTAGTTTTGCATAACCAATTTCCAAATATTTTAAAACCAAAACCTTTAGTTTCAAAACACCACATGAACCATAAAACTAATTTATGAACACTTATGTTCAAGAAAGTATAGCCTAGATAGGAAAAATATGTAAAATACATGTTCTGGAGGAGGGGATTTGGGTGCCCCCACCCAACATTAAGGGCTGGCCCAGCCAATCCAGGTGCTCACATAGGAGCCTCAGGTGCCCGCTCGAGCCCAGACCAGTATCCCTTATTTTTGATCTACTTTCTAGTTGTTTCCTCCTAGCTTCAAACATTATTTAACTCAAGTTATTGTCCAAATCTTCATTTCCATGAGTTTTCTAAGGTCTTATGGACTCCAATGGTTCAACCAAAAAAATTTTTAATTAACAAAACCTTCCGAAACTAATATTTTGGTTCCAACATATACATACATATATATTCATATATAACTTGACCCAATCTTCCATTCATGCTTCCATAATCTGAAAGATGCATCTTTATAACATTTCCTAGTCCCTCACATCTTATACATGTTATCTAGAAAATAAAAATCCCTACCTCCAATCATGATAAGGTAGAACTTAAAGACAATGAATTTCCGGTTACACCTTCCCAAATTTGAGTAGATCATATATGCAAATCTTTGATCCTAATGATAAAGCAATTGCACAAATGTGTTCATTAGGCATCTAATTTCATAGCGATGAAACCAATTTGAGTTTGGTTGAGTCTAAAGCTACTTACTAAAGTCAAGCTCCCTCAATTCCTTCTCGGTTCTTTTTCCCTCTCAATTTTCTCTCTACTGATCCAAAACTGGCCCTCTCTTTTCTCTCATGCATACGTATACACACATATGCTCAGGCTCCAAGGCATCTACATGAGCATTTCCTTCCCTCCTACCCTCCTAGTCTATCCATCATCTGAGTGTGTAGAGACCCCAACTGAAAAGCAACTAAGTAGGCGTCAATTATCTTGACACACAGGTCGAGCACTTGCATGGGCAACCTGGGCAGTCGCACATGGCCTTAAGCACCCGCCAGTTGCATTGGGGTGCCTCACTACTCATCTTCGAGCCAAAATTTGTTAAGTCTAAAAATAAGTCCTTTACCTCCAAAATCTTAGCCAATTATATCCCTAGTGACCCACGTTAATCAAATTAAACAATATCACATCCTAAACTAGCTAATAAGCATCACTTTAGATTAATACGGGGATCTAGGTGATTACAGTGACCATTGGGTATTGATCCATAAACAATGATACTGATTGATTAGTCATGAACCTTGAGCCAAGGCTTAGAAGCTACGATGGTTTAGTTCATCATTTGGTGATAACGAGATAAACTATGTATGTGTGGGTAGTTATCTATTATCCTAGTTGTATGACCAAGGTAATAGTTTGTATGTGTGTGTGTGTGTGTGTGTTGGGGTGAAGGGTGGGTACCTCTTATCTAGATATGTTGTGTGCATGAATAAGTGTGTACTTGTGTATATGGGTATGTGGGCACGTATGAGTTTATTGAAAGATATGTTTAAAATTTGATAGGGGATGAACACAGATAACAAAAAAATGATAATAAGGTGGAGTGTCAAAAAACTCAACTAAATTTTTTTTTTTGATGTGTCCAACCTTGTTGGGGGAGGCTTCTGGCGTGGTTGGGCAATGGCTTGGCAACGCTGGTGCCATGAGTCTCACGATCCATAACTAGAACCTTGAAACAAAGATTGCTAACCGTGTGACATTCGACCAAATGTCCCTCTGACAGTCTTGTTAGAATACATATATGAGATAAGAAGGTTGATGAGTCACTTTTATAGAATTTTCTCAAGTAAAAATTGATACTTATCTCTCATTTTCATCCTTATGTATTTATAGGTTCCATGATACATGCCATTCGTGTCCAATCATCATGACCAGTAGTGCGGCGATGGCCAGACCCATGCCGTACAATCAGAACGGATGTGACCGGAGCCATAATCAGCTGTGGATGTAGACATACCATTTTTGCCTCTTCATTAATGTGACGCGGAAGGCACCTTCTTAGCCACCGTCTTGTCTCCTCTATGGATATATGCCACGTATTTGGGACAGATGTGTGCTACGAATCCGTCACCTCCTCTAACTGCCCCTAGCTTTTTTGTGTGTGTGATATGTTTGGCACACGTAGAGGAGCTAGAAATGATATTGAGTATATGTATGTATGTTTGGAGCATAGTTGGTTGATTAGCACTGTTTGTATATCTGATATCATAAATAAAAGAATATAATAGACTACGCGTGCCGGGAATATGGCGGTTGAAGGGTTTCAGTAGGCCGGAAATATGGTAGTTGAAGGGTTTTAGTAGTCCATAAATAGCCCAGTTCAGGTTTCATTGACGCAGGCGCATAGCGTGCCGCCAAGGGTCCTTTCCTTATAACTGAAGCATGCCACCCTTTCATCTTCTGCCTTTTCATCCCCTCTCTCTATAAATAAGGATTTTCTGTGCTTTTGAATGTTTTTTTGCATCTTTAAATTTCCAAAACGCCTCATAAACCCTGTGTCTCAAGTTTTTTCTTGCATACTTGGTCCGAGCTCGTTTCATGTTCAACTAGAAACTTTGCCGTCGAATTGCACCTGGGAGAGTGTTAGCCTTTGTCTTTGCTTCTTTCTTTTTGTTTTTCTTAGGATGAGAAGTTCTTGAATACCCTATAGAATTTGGGAGGTATGGAGGCTTTTAAAGCTAGGCATCAAATTGCTGATTCTATTCAGTTGGCCCTCCCTGTGTCCGATGATCTCAACATAGTTAAAAACAAGGGGTCTGAGTGGATGTGATGGCCATTAATGGCCATAGAGGAGTGTGGGGTGAGTTGTCCACTCCAACCCCTCATTTGGTATTTCCTATCTATGGTCGGAATTTAGCCCGGACAACTGGCCCTAAATAGGTACAGGATCCTGGTAGGTTTCATAGGAATCAATAGGATCTTGAGGATCAATCTAGGTCTCCCTAAAATCCTTCATTGTTATGCCATGACTCTGTTGAAGAACGACAGCTACTACTTCAAGTTCCGAGTAAAGGACAATCTCGTGCATGCTCTCCCTGACTCAAATAAAAACTTGTTGGACAACCATATCCAGGTCACGTGGGATTGGCAATGGTTGCCTGAGGAAAACAGATATAATGGTGCTCAGAGGATAATGGGGGGCTTAGATAGTTGCTTACTTTAATTTCAGCTTCCTTTTAATTTTCCTATGATCGGACAATAATTGACCATTTTCCTCTTTTGTGTAAACAAGCGTTTTAATAGGAGATTCACCAACCCTAGAGTATGAACTTCATATAGATTGCTGAACTCCTCGTGTACAAAGGAGATGGAGAGTTAAGAGGTTTAGCTTAGACAGCACAAGTTCTGTTCGGCTACCAACCAACGCACCAAAGCTACATAGCCCATCCACCGGATGTCAATGAAGACCAGATCAATGAGCTGGTTGATTTCGAAGACTTCCTGGTCAGCACTCCTTAGACAATTTTTGCCCCGCCCTCGACCTCAGACGACATGCCTCCAAGAAACCCCCTAGTTGAAATGAAGAAAGGCCCAAGTGACAAGGCGGTCACACCCCGCCTCCACCTCAACCCCCAATTGCCCAAGATGGAGTTGTAATAAAAGAGCGATTGACCATAGCTTGTGATGCTTCGAGTAGTAGCCACCTAATTATACTTGATGACGAACCCACCACGGAATGCCGAGGTGGGGATTTCATTATCAATCCGATGATCGATACTTGACTAATCACGATTAGGGATTCTACTATCTCTAGTTAAGGCGTTGTAATGTCGATTGCTGATGCTGCAACGCTTCCAAATGATCGAGAGCAAATCGGGAATCTGCTCAATGAAGTTTGGTTATTTCAAATGGTGCAATACTCTCTTTTGGTAAGCTCGAATGACTTCCTGAGTTGCTTTCTTTTGTCATTGTAAAATTTTTTTTAACTTTCTTCTTTTCTTCACTTGCAGGCCACAGAGTTCATTAGGGATGCTGATTGGTGTTTTACGCATATCACAAAGAGCTTAAAAAACACTGAGGTAGTAAGCGAGTCCGAGTTGAAAAGGTTGAAGAGAACGTGAGTTCGTTTGACTCCAAGGCAGAGCTCCTCAAGAAAAATAAGCTCCTAGAGTCTGATTTGACCACCGTGTAAAGAGGGTTTGAGATTTCCAATAAGAAGGCGGGCAAAGCAAAAAACAAGCTACAAAAGGAGTGGAAAGAGTCTTATGTGGAAGGCTACGAGGCCGCTAATGATGACTACCAAAAATAGGTGTTCATCACGGTGAACACCTACTACCACAACGACTGGGTAGACGGTCTCAACACGGTTGGCCATCCCTCGAGTTCCAAGCTTTACATCTCTTTCGAGTGGCTGAAGAATGAGCAAGAGTTCCTTCTCTTAGACCATGAAAATGATGAAAAGACTATCCGCATTGGTCGGGGATGGTACTGCTCGGGATACAGACTAGGACACTGAGGTCAAGGTGGCCACGAGGTGATGAGCAAAGAAGCTGATTAAGTGCTTAAGCAAACAGACCAAGCCCTCCATCTTGATGATCTTGGAGAGGTTGGTCGAGGTCGGGGTGTGTAGCTTTTTCTCTCTTTTTTTTTTTTGTAACTTGTTAGGGTAGGGCTCATTTAATGAAAAAAACTTCTCTTTTCTATATCCTTTTGAGAATTTGGTTTTGTGAATTGTCTGAGCTTCAACACTTGTAAATAATTATGAGAAAGCAACTAAAGCCCAAACAGTATCACTTGTGAATAATTATAATAAAGAACCTAAAACCCAAACAGTATTTGTCCGAATTCCAACACTTGTAAATAATTATAAGAAAGCAACTAAAACTTGTAAATAATTAGTAGAAAGCAACTAAAGCCTGAACAGTATTTGTCCGAACTCCATCATTTGTGAATAAATATTAGAAGCAACTAAAGCCCAAATAGTAGTTGTACAAACTCCAGCACTTTTGAATAATTATAAGAATGCAACTAAAGCCCAACAATATTTGTTTGAACTCCATCAATTGTGAATAATTATAAGAAAGCAACTAAACTCAAAACAATTTTTTTGTCCAAACTCTAGCACTTGTAAATAATTATAAGAAAGCAACCAAAGGCCAAGTAGTATTTGTTCGAACTCCATCACTTATGAATAATTATAAGAAAGTAATTAAAGCTAGAATAGTATTTGTTTGAACTCTAGCACTTGTAAATAATTATAAGAAAGCAACTAAAGCCCGACCATTTTTTGTTCAAACTCCATCACTTGTGAATAATTAGAAGAAGCAACTAAAGCCTGAACGATAGTTGTATGAACTCTAGCACTTTCGAATAATTATAAGAATGTGACTAAAGCCCGAACAGTATTTGTCTAAACTCCATTACTTCTGAATAATTATAAGAAAGCAACTAAAGCCCGAATAGTATTTGTTCGAACTCTAGCACTTGTAAATAATTACAAGAAAGCAACTAACACTTGTAAATAATTATAAGAAAGCAACTAAAGCCGGAATAGTATTTGGTCGAGCTCCATCACTTATGAATAATTATAAGAAAGTAACTAAAGCCCGAACAGTATTTTTTTGAACTCCGTCACTTGTGGATAATTATAAGAAAGCAACTAAAGCCCGAACAATATTTGTACAAAACTCTATCACCTGTGAATAATTATAAGAAAGCAACTAAAGCCCAAATAGTATTTGTACGAACTTCAGCGCCTATGAATAATTATAAGAAAGCAACTAAAGCCTAAATAGTATTTTTCTGTACTCCATCACTTGTGAATAATTATAAGAAGGCAACCAAATCTCAAACAGTATTTATCCAAACTTTAGCACTTGTAAATAGTTATAAGAAAGCAACCTAAGCCCGAACAATAGTTTTTGGAACTCCATCACCTGTGAATAGTTATAAGAAAGCAACTAAAGCTTGAATAGTATTTGTCTGAGCCTAATCAATTTATCTTCATGGATTAAATATGGCTATATTACCATGTACTTAAGTGTTTTATGAAAATAAGATTGTTTTTAACCCAAAGATGATCACTAACATCCCATATCCTATTTAAAATTCTTAGTATATTCTATTCTAATCCATAAAGATCATGAGCTGAATTGTGCTAGATCCAAGTTGGAGTGGGATCTTTTTGCTTATGATATGTTACTCTTGTAGTCAATCTGAGCAACTATGGCCTTATGCCAGAATTGTTTACGGTCGACCTGAGAGGGTTAGGTGACTGAACTGTGGCCTTACGCTAGGTCTATCTATGGCTAACCTGAAAGGGGTCAGATGATCGAACTGTAGCCTTACGCCAGGTCCGTCTATGATCGACCTGAGCGGATCAAGTGACCGAATTGTGGCCATGTGCCAAGTTTATCCATGGCTGACCTGAGTAGGTTAGGTGCACCAAGTTTATCTATGGCCGATCTAAGTGTGTTAGGTGAGCCGATTTTTGAAAAAAAAAAAAAACTATTCATTGTTGAAAATACCGAATCAAGCAAACATCCACAGAATTATTAACTTAACTCCAGAGAATAACGAGGAAACCCTTTCTCAGTTAACAAATCCTATTATCAACGGGTTACAAGAACCTACTTGAATTCTCTATGAATCACTCGCACGAATCCTTTCACGATCTTGCTCGAATCACTCGACTAACCCTACAAGTAGGCTTTCTGCTTCGCACAGAAAGTCCATAAAGAATACAAAGAAAAATAAGAGAAAGACATATAAGCTCTTAAAGGAAGAATTCTCTCTCTCTCAAGACTCTATAATATACCTCTTCAATTCTCTTTTATACATTAAGCTTGGGCGCATATATAGAGACTTACAAAGTTTTATTCCAATTAGAACTCAACTATATAAACAGATTTTCTAAAATTAGATTTCCTAAATGGAAATAGAATCTTCCATAATCTTCATAGCTTGAACTTTCGTGCATCCTGTGAGTTCCCAGCGTCCATGTGGCGCAGTCGCGTGCTTCCCGTGCCCTGCCTGCGATGCGTACTGGAATTTCTGCTCGACTGACTCCTAAACTATGTAGAATTGTGTCTTGCCTAGTTGTTGACTTGTATTAGAATATTGTGATCTTTTGGAAACTTGCCAACTTGAAAATCTTCAATTTTGGAAAATTACAAATCTTCTATTCTCTTCAATTTAGGAAACATTCAAATCTAGCATATTTAATTTGAGATTTTGTATGGATTTGC
>QLOD02000013.1:38891047-38939278 GCA_003260245.2 Sideroxylon spinosum | reverse complement strand
AATTCATGTTGCAAATTGATAACGCGTAAGCAGTAGTTAGCAATTATTTTTATTATTAGAAAATCAACAAAAAAAAAAAAAATTAAAGAAGAAGAAGAAGAAGGTCTTAAATTTATTCGGCAAAGGGTTTAGGATGACTTCATTGACTTCTGACATTTGGCCAAGAGTTTTTTTTTTTTATTTGAGTCACTCATCTCGTCTAGATTGAATTTTTGATTAGATAAAACAATGAGAATGCTAAGCCTAAACATAATTAATCTTTTGAAGATTTCAGTGATTGCGATTGTCAACTACGTAGTTAAGAAATAAGCTCATTTGTGACAATTAATGTTGAATTCTTATGAACTCCCCACATAATCCTTGTAAGCTCCATGTCATCAAAGCAAATCTTCTACCAAAGTGTGAAGTTGGGATATATAATTTACTTAGAATATGTTTGTCACATAGTGAATATTTTAAAAATAAAAGATTATTTGACACTTGTTACCTTATTAGGTGAGGGAGTAAAATCACTATGATATTAAACCCATAATATCGGGGTTAGTGAATTATCTAATCAAAAAATCAAATGGTTTATATCAAAACTAAATTTAAAATTTTTCTCAAAAATTTTAAATTTATTTTTGTTATAAAATCGTTTGATTAAAATCAGATAACTTTTAACATAGATGTCACGAAACTAATTTTATGCCAATACAGGAACAAAATTCAATCCTTTTAATAACCGTTGATTTCTTTTTTTTTCTTGTAATCGTTAAGGGTTTCAGTATATACACTAAAAAAAAAGAGAAAAAAAAAAAAAGGTTGTCCTAGACAAGGCACGTTAACAAAGAAAAAACAGCACACGAGTTTTTGGCAGCCTTCTAAAAGTCCATGGTAACCGTTACCCGTATCGAACAAGGCAGTTGACCGTACCCGGTACCCGCACTGCAACCTTTTTTCTAGAACCCACCACCGGTTCACCACCCAGCTTAATTGGGTCCCGCCCAAGAATTCCAATCACAAAAATATTTTAGACTCCGATTGATTGGGAGATTAAACGGTAAAGATGAGGTGGAGTTTGGATGGTCTTAATATATATATATACACACACACGCACTAAAGAATTGACCTAAGAGTGATTTGTAATAATATTTGACTGAAATTAATTAGAAATTAAAATTAAAATTAAAATACTTTTAGTAAATCAAATACCTAAATTACCACATACTCCCATAATATTATATATCCTTCAATTACATATTCAGCATCTACTTATATTTTATTAAACATGAGATGAGATATGTCACATAGACCGATGATTCAATCTCTTATCTTATACTCCATAAATAAATATAGCCTAAGGAGTAATTACTTTGTGGTTAAGCTTCAAAATTAAAAAATCAAAAATCAAAAAAATTTTAATTTCTTTCAATCAAATTTCGCAACGTGTCATTTTTTACATTATTTCAATACTAACTTTTGTTTTCTTGAACTTTTTCAAAATTGTAAACGCCATATTCACTTATAGTCCGCTTGAAAATATTCCTATTTTAGAATTGATTGATAAATAAAATTTTGTATTTGAATATATTTTTTAATTGAAAATTAAATTGAATTGATTTAAGAAAAATATCACATTTAGCTCTGTTAATGAAAATAATATGGTAAACATGAGATATGATGATTAATTTATCAACTTACTTAAATGACTTAAAAAGTAAATAAATTCTTATTAAATTCTATTATTTTGAGTTGGATTTCAAATAGTATAAAAATCTGAAAATTTAAGTGATGAAATAAAATTAAATCCAATTCATAAAATCTTATTTTTTGACTCAAAACATAAGACTTTGTGAGAGTTATGACTAAATGAAATCAAATCCTCTTAAATCCATCATTTTTCAAAATGTTAAGGTTTAGCAAAAAAATGAAAATGATTCCCTCCGATTTAAAAGCCAATACATTACTCTTTAAAAATGAAAAAAATTAATTCATTAACGCGTTTGTTCAATACAATTACAATTACATGCATAAATTGTTTAGCATGTATTTTAGAGTTTTATCTACTATTTTGTTAATTAATAACAAAACAAATTTATTATTTTATATTTTAACTTTTAAAATAGTTCTATTATAATATCAAAAGAACATAAAGAATATTATTCCATAAAACATCTTTTTTTGTTTTTTAAATTATCATTTAGGAAACTTCACAAAAACCAATTGGGGGTGTTTGGAGTTGTATAAAATGATATAAATTGGTAAAAGTTAATGTCTCGTGTTTTGTGCACTGAATAGAGTTTTATTTCGTAATTTGTGTTTGTAGTGATTTATAGAATTTTGTATTTTTTAGAGGACTCCAAACAGACCCTTGGTTTACCTAAAAGCGGAATGTTCAACGAAGCTTTATAAAAACGACCTAATTACGTGATTTACGTTTCCCTCCACATCGAAAATTCTATGCAACACGTATACGAGAGAAGTTATTTAATTCTTTTGAAGCATGTACTTCTAGCCACCGCCGAATTATGTACCACACAAGCACATCACAATGAGTTCCGCTGCCTTTGTGTTTGAATGACACACGTCTAGCGGCCAAGAACATGTAATAATTGACTTTGTGAATTAAAATTGAATGATTTAAATATATTTATATTTATTTTTAATTTGAATGTATTATTAAATTTTTTTATAATTGACAAAATATAAATGTATTTTTATTTTTATTTTTAAATTTTAATCTAATAAATATAATCACAAATTCCTGAATCGACGTAAAATCTGTAATAATTACTTTCGTGGTGTTTGATTAAAAAAAAAAGTTAACTAAAAAGTAAATATAAATCTGTTTGATATGTGACAAAATTTTATTAGAAAAAATATAATTTTTTTTTTTTTTTTTGTAACTTTTGATTTTTTTTTTTTTAGACTAAACAGACCCTCTATCGGCATGCAGCACAGCATTCAGCACTACCAAATATGGGTAGGACCCGGTATCCGGCTCGACAAACCCCCAACCCCATTTCTTTCAGAGAGGGGAGAGCTTAATAGTAAAATTTCTATTAAATATTTGTTTGGATTATTATATTAAAATTTATTTATTTTTTTATTTTTTAAATCAAAATTTATTATACAAAACTTTTCCACTATTAATTTTAAATACTTTAGTTGTTTTTTTATTATTTAAACATTCATTAAATTTATTTAAATATCTTTTAATTAAAAATATATAAATTTATTTAAACCTTTAAATTACAATTAAACTAATAAAATAATAATGTCACCAAGGGTCCAAGACTGATATCAAACTTAAATGTTTCCCTTTTTTTTTTTTTTTTTTTGGAAAGTGATAGCAAACATGAAATCGCTCTCTAAAACTCTTTGTTTCATCACAGTCAACGTACCCGATTGCTCTACATCAATCAACCATACAGTTCCTCTCCCAATGTCAATCTCACAAGCCACAAATCCATTGGGTTTGTACGTGGCGTCAGTATGGCCCTTGATTCCCCCCCGGCCCACTTGTGACCCGAATTGTAAGTTTCTGCTTGAGTGGAGCATCGGCCACCACGATCCTTAGAGGCACAACATCAGCCACCCTTGAATCTTTAACAAACAAGGATTTTTATGTAATTTTCACTATCAAATCACAAGTCAAATCGAATTACAAAGGTTAAAAAAACAAAAAAAAACAAAAAATCAGAAATGCCTGCTTTTTAATCTCCACGTATTTAACAAATGGGGGAAGTATACAGAGTACTTGAAAGTAAAAGGGCAAACGAACAAGGGCAAAACCGTACTTTAATTTCGTATCGCGTCACCGTCCCGGCGGAGTGGTCAACGATCGGCGCAATCAGTGGTTGCAATTCGACCTCCCGAAATCGGCGAGTTTTCTTGATCTGTTCGCGCAGAACGATGCCGCCATCGAGAGGTGAGGCTTGACCGGAGCCCTAAGATCGCCGGAGAAAGCCATCTCCGTTTGCATTCCTTTTTGGTTCCAGTGCCGATTGGGGCTTGCTCGCACCAACGGACTCAAACAGAACGTTAGTCCGGAAACGTTACGGGAATGACTCGTTCGAACGCCCCCTCGCCGTGCCTGCGGAACGGCCCTCCGCGGGGTCTGTCTCCATCCCTGCGATGACTCCGACGAGTACCCGCTCGATCCGTCGTAGCATTCTTCCTCGTCACCGTAATCAGAGACCCTCGCCGGGGACATTCCCCGATCCCGGCGACGTCCCGCTCTCCTTCCAAAGGCGGTATTCGGTTCATCAACGGAGAACAGACGCGATTGCTTTTTCTGGTGGCCGGAAAGCATACCGGAAAACCACGACGGCGATGACGATGATGCCGCGCCGGAATTCCGAGGATTCGAAGCTGAAACAGCAGGATCGGAATCCGGCTTCTTCGATTTGGATCTAAACAATCTCGAGAAGAGCGAGAACCTACTTTTCTGTTTCTTGTACGAATCGCCAGCAGCAATCGAACCAGTAGGACCTAGTTGCGGAGTACTGTAGAACAGCTGATCCGGCTGGCTATGGCGGTGGTGGTTCCAGGCTGAGTTGTTAGATTGCGGACGACAGACGTAAGGCGAGACGGAACGCGGGAAAACGAGCGGCGGAGGATGTAGGTCAGGTTTCCGGCGAATTTCTTGATCTTGACCTTGGACTTGGACCTGGACTTGTGCTTGGGCAGCGATCAGAACGAAGAGGCGTTCCCGGAGACAAGAAGAGCAGACGCCGACGCTGCTACTGAAGTCGGTAATGTGTTTCTTACACCTCATTTACTTTTCTATCTGTATATATCTATAATATATGTATATATGTATGTGTATAGAATCAGGAGGTTTTTTGCGTGATTGTTCTTCTGAGGCTTCTCTGGTGCGGCATGTTATGAGTTTTGTGCTGGAAATGAGAAGGATTTGATGAGGAGGGAATCGAGAGAGGAGGTGGCTTTGTCTTCTTGTTACTGTTTGGATGGGGAGAGGGGCGAAGACAGCGACGAAGAAGAGAGTTTGTGGGGACGTTTTATATTGCGCGTGTTTGGGGCTATTCTGATTTTTTCCTTTTCCCCCTGTTTGAAAATTCTAATATATTTCGCCTTTTTTTAATTGGGGTGGAAAAAGGTTAAATTTATATTTTCCTTAGTCGTGAAAAGGGGGAGGGAAAAGACACTTTTTTTTTTTTTTGATTGGACAAAGTTTATTGCTTTGTTAAGTAATATTAAAATTTTTATTGTTCATTCTAATTAAATTATATTATGTTTGTAATTTAAATTATTAATATACATATATAATTTTTTTTGTACATCTCGGCTTCAATATAGAATGTAATCAGACAATAGTATCAAATAATCATACGATATAAGATAGTATGGTTTTTCAAAAATATCTTAAAGCATAACTTTATTTTTTGGATGGAAATCGAAAGAGAGTTTAGCACAAAAGACAAACTACTATACTAGAAAATGATAGGTGATATTATATGTAAACTATGCAAACAAGATGAAGAAACTATTAAACTCCTATACTTTAAATGTCTGTTTTTACATGAAGTTTGGAAAGTAATAACTAGAATGTACAAGTTATCAAAAACTATGGATAAATGAATTCAATTGGGTAATTGGAAAATTCAACAAAAAGTATTTTGCTAACACCATCAACAAATTAGTATGGGTTACTATGGTATATAACATATGGATAAAATGGAATGTAAGAGATAGAACGGAATGTAAGAGTATAAAGAATGTTAACATCGACCCAAGATACAGTGAAAAATATAAAGTATGAAATAAGAGTTCAAGATTCTCAAATTACCAAGATCAAGTCTACTAATATAAATATAGAAATATATATAAACTATGAGATCCCTTACTTTTGTATAAATTATAGATGATAATTACTTTTGTATAAATTATAGATGATAATTTTTTTGTACATCGAGGGTATGCTCTTTAGATCATATAAAAGTTTTTCCCATTATACCAAATTACAACACTTACCCAAAAAAAAAAAAAAATTAAATTGAGAAAATAATGACATACCTTATTATTTGACCGTATGGATTTTTTTCTCCTTATTATGGACGTACGCATTACTAATTTTATAGAATATTATATCTATATTTTTTGTCTTCTACTATTTAAACAACTTTAAAAATAAAAAATTCATGATGTATTAATAAAGAAAACAAATAAAAAGAGAAAATGCGCTTGCCTTAATAAAGTAGTTGAAGAAGATATAAAAGAGCACCAACTCATCTAAAAACAATGCCACGTACGCGCTAATTAGTGGGACCAGTAACACTAATTCATAATAAATTCACAAAAGAAAAATAAAAATATCATGATTTAAACCCCAAAAAAAGTTATTCTATATAATTCGATTTGTTCCTAAAATTTTTTTATCGTTTTGATTCTGTTTTTTTGATTAAAAATTCTATTTTCATAATACTGTCCAAATATTAAATGACATTTGATTTGTTTTTTTATTTTCTGTCTTCTGTTTTTATTTTATTAGGCGGCATTTGATTTATTTTTTTATTTTTTATTTTCTGTTTTTGTTTCATGTGGTAGAAGTCTCGAGGAAACAGAAAATACTCTATTTTCTTTATTTTGAAAATTTTCTTATTTTGAATTGAAAAAGCTCAAAATAACCTTTTGTTATTTTTTATTTCATGTGTAAACCCATTTTTTGTTTTCTAAGACAAAATTTAAAAACACAAGTAACCAAATATATTTGATCTGTTTTTTTTTGTTTTCAAAAGTAAAAAATGAAAAATAAACTAAAAATAAAAAATAGAAAACAAAAGATAGAAAAACAAACCAAATGAAAGCTTAGTAAAAGAAAAGGTGGCATTTTTTTTTCTTCCCTCTAGTTGAGAACTAAATATTTTTAGGAACTTAACTACGCCGAATACAGTTATAAGACTATTGCTAAAATTAGAAAATTAATCGAGGGAAATATCAATGTTATTAATTATTCCATTAAAAGAAAAAAAAAAGTGATTCTATAGATTAGTGATTGAATTTTACTTATTATGTAATTGGAATCACTTTTTTGACTAATTTTCAAGAAAACAAATTAGTCCCCACCTCCATTTTCGACCCTTCTAATTCGTTCGGATAATAATGGTAAATCCTCCCAAATTCTTTTAGAATCTAAAAAATTAAAATTTTTGAAGAGAGATATGGAATGGCGGACAAGCGTGAAAGAGCGCACATTTGTTTAAATATTCGTGAGTAACGATAAAGATACAGCTTGGTTTTAGGGATATACCAGCAATTTTTTAATGTTAATAATAAGACACGTACTTAGTGGCCTTCCAGGATTTGAATGGTGTTCTTGGAAAGTTGATAATTTTTAGAGTGAGGTGGCCTTTGTGTAATTTTTTTTTTTCTTTTTTGAATAGGTAAGATAAGTTGAATTAATAAAAAATTATAAAATTGAGTTGACATACTGTCCATATATAATAATAAATAAGTAAATTATACTAACAAGATAAACCCAAATTTAAACAAATTTTTCTATTTAAGTTTTTTTTTTTTTGGATAATCCGAAACCCGTATCAATTTATTGCAGTTCTCAACGAACTGCGTAACCAATGAGTAAACAGGGGAAATGTACGATACTCCTCACGCACATCCCACTAAAATCAGGAATCGAACCCGTATGATCACTATGAAAAGCATACCCACGAGTCACTCGAGCTAACCTTAAAGGGTTCTATTCAAGTTATTATCCTTATCGGGGGTTATGTCTTACATGTGAAGCCCTCCATCATATTTCATTTTGCACAAGTTTTAAGAGAGAATTTGGTGTTATGCATTTAAACTATAACAAATTCAATGAGTTAGATGGATAAATTAATAATGCCTATATATGCATTTAAGATGTATGACTTCTGTATGAACAAAAAGACTTTCCTCATATTCTTACAGCAATAAATGGGGTGGTTGCCACACTTAAATTTGAAAACTCCACCAACCTTTATATATTTCCTGCAACGCACCAATCACTATTTAACTCTCACATTTATATACATCCATACATATATATAGATATACACGATTTATGTATTTCTTGTGGCAAAAGAGAAACCAATCACAATTTAACACCCCAACCCCCTCAGAGATGTGTGTGTGTTTTCTTGTGAAAATAAAGAAAAATGAGACTCTATAGTACATCAACACAATAATCTAGTATGCTTGAAGTTAAAAGAAAAGAATAGCTTTTCTATTTTATTTTATTCAAATTTGGAGTATGTGGTTGTCTTTTACAAATAAAATAAAAGGGGAAATTAACAGTTGTAACAATTAGACAAATTTTAGATGACATAATTATATGACAGAATGACCATATTTTTTTAGTTATGTGAATTAGTATATATAGAATCATTTAGTTTCGTTATATAAAGATTCTTAATGGTAATTACATCCCTAAACATTACATATAATCTGATTAGTAAATACTTTTCGAAAAAACATTGACTTTGATAATTTACCCACCACTATATATGTTAATTTATTACTTGGATGTTTTCTTTTTCTTTCATTAAAAGCCTTAATAGTACAAATTGGATATTTATATATGGTTGTATAAAATACTTTTGGTTATTAGAAAAATGAGAGAGTTACATAGATAATATTAGATATGACTTGATAGCATAATGTTTTTTTTTTTTTTTTCCTTTTTTGATGGTTGATAACGTAATGTCTTATTAATTGAATACTTAATTTGAAATTAACAATTTGATTGAATTTAAAAATAATTGATTTTTTATTAAATTTTAAAATATTTAAATATAAATAAAATTAGGAATCCAAACAAAACGTTGAACACGGATTGCAACTCTTTGGTAGTTACATGGTCGATTCCTTAGCCCGTGGTCCTGTAGCTTTTAAACTTCAAAGGATGAGCTTTTGGTCGTAGGTTCACAACTCTCGGTTATCAATGCACCCTATGGTTGACCATTGCTATTTTCAGATCTTAAAATCTAGGTGACATTTATGGAGGTTCAACTTCCCCATTCGAAAACTAAAATTCCTTTATTCTGATGACGACGACGACGACGATCACGAGTTTTGAGTCTCGGAATTGTTATTTTATGGCCGCTAACTCAAAAACTAAGCCTTGAATTTGTTTTCTAATAATTACTAATTTCAACTTTCTAAGTTACTAGAAATTGATTTGAACATTTTGAGTTTAAAAAAAAAAAAAATTAATGTATTTGATAAAATTTTAACCCTCTTCTTTCATAAACCTCCATTTCTCCCATATTCTTGTAAACTTTCACCCAGTGTAACTTGCATGTAACAAAAAAAAAAAGTAAAATAAAACTGTCAAAGATAGTTGCCAACCAAGAATTCTCTGATACTTAAGTTAGTTGCAGATTTTATGAATTATAATATTGTGTATAGAGAGAATCAGATAGAGAGAGGAAAGAGGAAGAGCCCGTACCTTGACTACCATTTTACTATTTATAGAGAGTGAATCTAATATGTTGTATGTCGATATGACTATACAATGACGGTAGGTACTACATTAAATGCTAGATGATGTAAGCGTTGAAACCTGTAAGGAAGTGACTTTGTTATATATATTTTGTAAATATTGTTTTCTGAAGCACTTTAGTGTAGCAAATAAAGTAACTATACAATATACTATCAAACTATTTAATCATAATTTAACTAGAATATACCTCTTGATCGGAGGTATATTTTATGGTTGAAGAAACATATTGTGGTCGGGATGACATTTTTATGCCGCACACTATGAAAACGGGCAATTAAGGTTATTGGTTCCTAATAAGTTGTGGCTATTATGTAACTAAAAGAAAAAATGGAACAAAATAAAATAAGCTGTGGCTATTAAATTTCTAACGCGTAGACAAACATTTGAATTTTCGATTTTACGTCAATCAGTGTTCCGGATACTTAATAAATGGAAAGAAGGAAGCAAACAGATTAATTAATTAATTACTAGTGCAATGGAGACCGGCACTTCACCCTCCACTGTGACATCCAACTATTTATATTAATCTTGTTGATGTCCCGCTTACATAATACTTGGATGAATAGTATTTGGTTGCAGACAAAAGATCAAAGTCATATTAATGAACGAAGTCATTTGCCATGACATTAAGAGTAAAATAGAAAATTTATCATTTGAGTCACAATAGTAGTTGTTACATTTAAGTTATTGGGATTAGTTAAAGGTGTACATAAATTAGTCTGAATATTTTAAATTATAAAAATATAAAAATACTTGAAAATATATTAATATATATTAGTTATCATAATATTATTTTTTAATTGAGATTCGATTAATTTGCATATATATACACTAGTATATACCTGTGTCACATGGCACGGGACCATCCCTTTTCTCTCTCTCTTATATAGATACAATATATATATATTGATACCGAACAATAAAACACGGTTGTAAAATATTAGATATATATACATATAACTTACTTTTTTTTTTTTTTTTACCCTTTCTCGAAACCTTTCACATTAATTCTAGTGTACAAATATACAGATTGGCATTTGACATTTCTTTATATGCATACACTTGATTGTAATCTACCATCATATCATTAATCGATATTTTGTTGTCATTTCCATTAAAATGACGCTACTAAAAAAGAGCTATTTGAAATAAGTCGTCATAAAATAGCGTTAAATTTCTTATTTTAAGTGAACACACCCCTATACGCACAATAAAATTGATATTAACAAATCATTCTGATAAAATATACACAGATCAACGAATCAATCGCAAGTGACTCTAATAATTTTGTAAAACTATACACGGGTTGTCCTGTGTAATGTATGAAATTGAATAATATTTTTTATGATTAAAATATAATTTTTATATACATAATAAAATATTTCAATAAAATTACATAATTTCATCATTTTTTTCTTTGATGGAATAACAAAATCTTAAGAAAAAAATTAGAGAGAGATGATTTTGCATGGGTTTCAAGCTTAAAATTATTAAAAAATCTTAACTTTTTTTTAGTTAAAGAAATGATTTTCTCACCCAATTTCCCAATGTCCAATCCATATATTATACATATTAGACCATATATTATGTATACCCGAAGCGGTGAATTTTGTCAAGCTCAATGATTTACCCGCACTTGTCGTTGCTGGTACTTCGAAGTCTTCTTACATTTTTTTATTAATCGAATGCCAAAATCTTGAAAGAATTAGAGAGAAAAAATTATAACGAGCAAAGTTAATCAATTTATGTGATAGAAAGAGAGAAATTGAAAAAAAAAAAGTAACTTTTCAATTTTCTTTTTAATTTTTATTTTTTTAACTTTTTTTAATGCAAACACAGGAGTATTGTAGAGAGAGAGTGTTTGACTCTCTTTTAACAAGCTTTATTATTATATATTGAGAGTACCTTTTCAGTTTTTTATTTTTTTATTTTTTACTCTCCTTAATGCAAACTTCTTTTTATGAGTTTTCTATTATTTTACAATCCAGTTGGAGAGAGAGACACTTTTTAATTTTATTTTTACCGATAGGCGGAAGAATTTAATGAGTTTTTAAAAATAAAATCAAAATTCTATTAAAAAAAAAAAAAAGAAAAAAAAAGTTAAGGGGAATGGAGAGTATAGAGTCTATGTAGGATTAAGATGAAGAAGAGAAGATAGGGAGAGAAAAATATATACTTTTAGTATTATAGTATAAAGAACATTGAGGCAATCCTTTTGTAAAATAACCCTAATATTTCTACAAAGCCATACACATTGAGGCAAACCCTTGTGTAAAGCAGAGTTTAGAGTGCCCTCCATAGCTGGTCTCCTAACTCGCAACCCTCCATTTGGACATCACCTTTTAAAACCATTGTGGGTGCATATTCCATTGTCCGAATGGGGCATTTGGAGAGATCCATGCATGGGAATTACGATTGTAACTCTGCTAGTGCGCCACTGAAGCAAGGGTGTGTTTATAGTCAAACCTAGGTCAAGGTGGGTGCTCTGTGCCCACATTTAAGTTAAAACCTAGGACGGGACTCTATATACACACATTTGAGTGCATTTAGGGAGAAAGTAAATGCTAAAATTACTCTCGTCTTGTTTACTCAACACTTTCTATTTTCCTTGATGAATATCAATTTCGTTTGGAGTTTTAAAATTTATTAAAAAAAATTAAAAATTTTTAAAAATCACTTATTTTTTATTTGATTGGATGGTTCACAAATCTATAATTTTTATCAATATTTATATATATATATATATATATTTTTTTCTCCAAACGCTCCTAATATTTATTTAAAAGGTAAAAAGTTAAAAATAAACTTAATATCTCACGCATTTGTTGCATTTATTGTTACGTGGATATATATATGCATGTAAATGTAGATCACTTAATGCCCTGATGAGTAGATGCTTTTGGGAAGAGGGGCCTACGAATTTAAGGCCTTGTTTCAGCGCTCTTTAACTCCCAGTAGAACTCCACTGTCTCTCTCCACGTTTCCCTGCTCCTTCTTCAGGTATTGGGAATTGGAAGCAACATGGCACAAGGCCATCCACCATGAACTCTTGTCCACATATGGTTAGAGAGAGAGCCATATATATATATATATATAAACTAGAATTGGATGTCAACAAATTTGGAAGAGAAAGCAACTTTCATTATTTATTTTCGTGATTTATTTTTACATTTTTTTAAATTGACAAAAAAAAATTAAGAATTAAAATATTAAAAAAATTACATTAAATAATGAATAGTGATATTTAAGTAAATAGTAAGTAAATAAGAAGTATATTTTGAGAATACGAACAAAAACAGTAAAAAGTTTAGGTATGTAATTGGAAAAAAAAGTGCAGATTAAAGTAAAATTATTTAACTTATAAAATTTTAAAAATTACTTAAATAGATTTTTTAAGCTGTGCATGATTATTGGTAGTTAAAGAGTTTTGATAGAAATATTGAAAAGTTTCACCAAATAGTTACCTTTACCCAATTTGTATTTAACTTCCCTAATTACCCTTTCTCCACTCTTATTACAGCAGAGTATATATATATATATGTTTATATATGTATAATGTTGATGCATATTTGCAAAATAGATGAATGCTTATAATCGAGAAATTTGAAAGTAGTGTTCGTAAAGTTAGAATGATAGCATATCGATGGTAGATGTTCTAGATTACCAATCCTCTAAAAGAAGAGAGTTGTTGGTCAATTGCTTACATTAGAGAGAAAAAAAACAGACAAAAAAAATGGGCAGTTAGTACTTAAAACAAGAAAAGGCAACTTGTGAAATATATATGGTAGCTGATGAGCTAGTGAATTAATTGTCTCTTTCAGCAAGAAAAGAGTTTGGAAAAGGTCAAGTAAGCGCAGTAGATTAGATATAACCCTGAGATATATATATATATATATAGGGAAGTTTGTCTTCAAGTTATTACAAAATTGAAGAGCCCTCCATTTTTACAATATGTTATTTACAGGTTTGGTTTTTCTAAGGAAAGGCAATGGATGAGTTAACGGAGAACCATGCATTGAAAGTTTGGACAGCTAACAAGAAAATCAACAATCTGGAAAACAGGAAAAGTCTGATATGGTTGAAAAAAATGTTATTAAATTCTTTCAATGCCGTGGAAATTGTTCAACCTTGTGTTGTCATTAGATCTTCAAATTACATAAAAGCTGCTATGATCAATGCAGTAACTGTAGGAAAAGGTTGAACAGAATCGTTGGGTAGGTTATTGATGTTTGATTTGAAAAATTTATTGAGCTTAAACATGTATTGAAATTTGACTCGTTAAATTTTTGAAATAATAAGTGGACTTGAATTAAAAGTATAAGAAATAAAGTGTTACAAGTGGAAGTATAAAAGAGAAAATGAAACTAGGATAAAATCTATAATTGCTTATTACAATTTGACTTTCTTTTAATAGATATATATATATTAAAAAATTTTTTTTAGACAAGAACTCGAATTGAACAGTATTCTCTCTCTCTCTTCCTCTCCCCTAAACTGAGATTTTTGAGATTTGAAATATGAATTTTGAAACTTTTTACCTAATTTACTTTGGTACTTATTCAAAATCTTAGTATTTAATTTGAGGTTGAATCTATTTATTTGATCGAAGTCAATCGCAACTAGTAAAAAGATTGAATGTCTTTATTTGATCTAATCCAATTCCAATTAGTAAAAAGGGCGATGGAGTAATGAAGGGCCTCCTCTCCACTATTAGGCTTGGTTGACCTAATTTCATTTTTATTTCATTTTATTGATAATTAGTTACTAGTTAATTATTAAAAAATTCACATTTGTTATATTTAGAGAGAACAAGTAGTTAGTTTTTTGGTAACTAACATTTTAATTTTTTATTAGCTAAATTTTTAAATTTTTATTAATTTAATTTTTTTGTCTTTTAAAATAAAAAATATAAATGAACAAATTTAATTATTTAAAAAAATTAAAAAATGATTAGTTGTGGTTCATAATTATCTTTTTTTATAATTTTTTTCATTTTATATGACCTTTTTTTATCAAAATTTAATTATCTTTTCATAAAATGTAATTTTTAGGAGTGTTAATCTTGTCCTCAAAATAAATTAAAAAATTTATATCCGTTTGAATAAAAGGTAAAACAGAATAAAAATCAATTTTTTTCAATTTTTTTACCCAAACAAACATGGATATTTTTCAATTCTTTTTATAAATGTGATTAACACGGTTAAAAATTAAACCTTTTAAAAAATGAAACTTTAGTAAAAAAAAAAATAAGATAAAAAGATTAAAATTAAATTTTATAACCAAACTCAGTCGATCATAATCACCTATGATTTAAGGATAGGGAGGACACTCCCTCACTAGATTTTGGAAGACTATGATTTATTTATAATTTAATGATATGTGATCTTTGACATTTTAAATTAATTGTGCTCAAATAAAAAATTTTAAACTTTTACTTTTATTTTAAAAATAATTTCAATTAAATTAGATTAAAATCACTAAATTAAATGTAAATAAATCTTTTATTTTTCATTGTAGGCCCCGCAGTGTTGGAAAATGAACCCCTCCCGCGCCACAGTAAGCCCCGTACCCCAAGTCAAACGACTCGGAGTCGGACAGCCCCAACGATTGGGCCCACCGCCGGAGAACCGGACTGTAGATTCACACCAAAAGTCAATCGTATCGAACGGTCTGAATTCAAAGTCACCGATTCCACCCAACGGCTGAGAAACTTCTTCCAACTCATCCAGATGACACTCGTCACCGCCACCTATTTGTCTGTGGACTCTTCTCCTCTTCGTTTTACTCACGGTTACTATTGTTACTACTAGGGCGTCGTCCGATTCTTCTCCCTCACAATGTCGAATTTCACTCGGCAAATGAGACTTTCTTCGTCCCTGATCGAGCGTCTCCGGCATGGAGCGGCGTCTGCTAATTCAAGATCGAGGTCTTTTACCACCACTGAAGGCCATCGTCTCACCATTGTTCACAAGCGCAGTCTCGATATTCTTCACGACCCCTGGTTTAACAAGGTAATTTCGATTTTTTGGGACCAGTGGTTCTGATTCTTCTGCTCTGGGCGCTAGTTCTTCTACTCGGTTTTATTTACTATTGTTTGATCTTTCGTTTGCCGGATGTTTCCGTGATTACCGAGTTTTCTTGCATTTAGGGTTTTCTTGAATTTCTTTTGTTGAGTGGGTATGTGTTTTCATTTTTTTCTATTGATTTGTCTTACTTAGTGTTGGATTTACTTGAAAAGATTGTTCTTTGTTAGTTTCACATTAGTGTGTAAATTTGGTGCGGTTTCGAATTTGAATTTTGGTGATATATGAACTCTTTGAGTTGCTAGGAAGACATTTTACTTGGGTCCAATTTTCTTAAATGGTTCATGTCGATTAGTTTCACACTACTCCACAGAATTGGGGTTTGGTCAACGCCCATCTGGCTTGATGGCATTGGTTTCTCTGTTGTTGAGGCCTTGCTATCAACTCCTATTATGCCAGGGTGCGCATGAAAGTGAATATATCCTGTCTCATTATTTAGAGGTGGTGTCAACTGTGACTATAAGGTGGAGTTGATTTTTTTTTTTTTTTTTAAAATCAAGCTGTAAAACATGGAAATTGGCTCTAATTGCTTAGAACCCAAATGCATGTAACCATCTGCAACCAAAAGATCAAAAGGTAGCATTAATTCAAGTATCGTAGGATGGATTTGCTTAATGTCAATACTGTTTGTATAACTCTTGGATGTAATTGTTTTTGGTTTGGAGTTGCTATTAGAGTTTGATTTATGGTGTAATTTTTTTGATGTAGATTTAAATGTATAATTTATTAATGTAGATTTAAATGTGTCTACATTGTTCATATTAGGAGTTAGAACTAGTAGCTGGCTAGTTACCCTCAGATACTCTTTGCCTAACCATTGGAGACTGAAAATGGGCAGTAAGATGTTGCATATCATCTTTGTTTTTCAAATTCTACTTCCCATCGAGGGCACCTTTGGTTGTCAATTATATAGAAGTGTATCTTTTTTTTTTTTCTCTTTCTAATTTTTTGGTTTAGATTACCTGCATTGGATAAATCTGGCTGGAAATTCATCGCTTTATTGGTTCAAATTAGCCATGCAAAATTTTCACTTCTTTGAAACGCTTACATTTTGGCACCATTCTTATTTTTGTTTCCTTTTATCGTGAATGTTGTGCATCTCTCAGCACAGATGTTTTATGATTATTAGTTAAAGTTAATAGTATGACTATACTCTCAGGAATCATTTGATCCTATAAATGCTTGTTTTAATGTATCATGGAAATTCTTTGAAAGACAAGAATCTCTCTTTATCATCTACTAATTGAAGGGTCACAAAATTAATTTTGTTCTTGTTTTGTAAGAACACCAGGGAACAGCATTCTCCATGACAGAACGAGATCGTCTTGATCTTCGGGGACTTCTACCTCCAAATGTTATGTCTTCTGACCAACAAATTGAACGGTTCAGTAAGTTCTACCCCCTCGCTCCTCTCCTCTCCTCTCTTTCTCATAGTCAGATTATAGATTATTATTATTATTATTATTATTATTATTATTATTATTTTGGTGAGTAAATGTTATTTATTACGGGAAGGGATTGAGATGACTTGAACCTGGGACCTTTGGTATTCATGGGGTATATTTTTCACTTGAGCTAACCCCTCTTGTCGATTATATAATCATTTATTGAAATTTTGTTAATTAGGAAAAGTATTGGACTGGCTCATTTTTCTAGTTGGATTAGAAAATGACTTAGTTTTAGCTATATATTGTTGTTTGAAACAATTATTGTTGAAATTTTTGTTAGTTGAGACTTTTTTGAAATGAAATGATCATATGATATTATCATTTATTGTCCCTTTTCTAGTGAAAGCTTGAGGGATTCACATTTCCTTAATTGCACTGTTGGGGCCTTGACCATATCTATACCGTTATAAATTTCAGCGGGAGGAGGTTCTGGTGAAGCCGTATCATATGTTCACTACTCCTAAACTAACTCTAATCAAACAATTAAAGTACACCATGCTTTTACAATTGTTACGCATGTCGGATAATTTCAAATCTTCCATTTTACACAACGGCTGTACTTTATTGGCCACACATATGGGTGGGTGGTCTATTTCTAGTGTTTATTAATCTTTTCCTGAATGAATTGTAGATCTGGTGTGTCTTTATAGCTATCACTATTTGCATTTCGGTGAATGGATATTCTGTGAATTCGTGCTTTGTAATTTTAAAAGAGGAAGAGTAATTCAATTTGAATTCTTTTTAACTCTTTTAGAAAGCCAGTCTATACATGCCCACTTATGTTCTACCTGGTGCTTGGATACCATGTGTTGTGGGACAAGAAATAAATTGGAAGCAGAGAAAGGGAGAGATTAAAATCCAAAAGGAAGAAGAATTAACTAGAGAGAGAAGAAGCAAGCAAAGAAAAAAAGGAGGAGAGAAAATTAGGCAAAACACAGCCACTCATTTAGTAATATTCAATCTTCAAATCTCCGAAATCCTAACAATCTCAAGCCTTTAGTTAGGCTAATAAGAGCTTGTTTGATAGCCCAAGAGTTACAAACTTTTATCATTTTTGTTTTCTATGCATTTACTTTATAAATTTAAATTTGACAAATTTTTACAAAAAAAGGATACAAAAAGTTGTAAAAAGTTTCCCACTTTTTTCAAGTTTTGCAACTTTAGTCAGCTTTTCGACACGGTTTTTGACCAAATCCGTTGGAATGGGTTGCAACCAAATCTGACATGGTTTCATGTAGATCTTTCTAATGTTATGTGATGTCGAAATTGAAATAGACGAGGATGTGTGGTAAATCATAAAAAGATCGAATATGAAATAAATATATTCGAAAGAACCTTGAGGTAAAAAAAAATAGAGAATTTGAGAGAAGGTCATTTTAAGATGGTTTTCTTATATCTAATGCAGACCTAGAGATCCACCAATATAGAAGAATGGGTTGATTCAAGTAGATGATTTGGAAAGAAAAGAGTATTTGAGGTGGAAATTGTTATAGAGGAGGATACCTGTTGAATCATAAAAAGATAAAACAAGAAATAAATATATCTGGAAAAAAAAAAAGTTGAGGCTGAAAATGTTGGGGAGAATTTGAACAAAGGTCATTTTAAGATGCTTTTGTCATCTCTAATGTAGAATTAGAAATGCACCAATATAGAAAGTGAGTTGCTTCAAGTAGATCATTTAAAAAGAAAAGAACTCGAAGGATATTTGAGGTCAACATTGAAATTGTAGAGGATGTGTGGTAAATTATAAAAAGATAGAATATGGAATAAATATATCCGAAAAAAGTTGAGGTGGAAAAAATAAAGGAGAATTTGAGAGGAGGTCATTTCAAGATAATTTTGTCATATCTAACGTTTACCTAGAGGTGCACCAATACAGAAGAGTGAGTCAATTCAAATAGATGAGGTGGAAAGAAAGAGCTCGAAGGGTATTCGAGGTTGAAATTGTCATAGAGGAGGAGGATGTGTGATAAACCATAAAAAGATAGAATAAGTAGTAAATAAATCTGAAAGAAAGTTGAGGTTGAAAAAGTTGAAGAGAATTTGAGAGAAGGTCATTTTAAGATATTTTGGTCATATCTAACATAGACCTAGAGATGCATCAATATAGAAGAATGAGTTGATTCAAGTAGATCATTTGGAAAGAAAAGAACTCAAAGGGTATTGAGGTCGAAATTGAAATGGAGGAGGATGTGTGGTAAATCATGAAAAAATGGAATAAGGAATAAATAAATCCGAAAGAAAGTTGACGTTGAAAAAATTGAAGAGAATTTGAGAGGAGGTCATGTTAAGATTATTTTCTCATAGCTAACGTTCATCTACGGAAGAGTGAGTTGATTTAAGTAGATGATTTGGAAAGTAAGAACTCGAAGGGTGAGGTCGAAATTGGAATGGAGGAGGATGTGTCATAAATCATAAAAAAGACATAATAATGAATAAATAAGTTCAAAAGAAAGTTGAGGTGGGAAAAATAAAAGAGAATTTTCGAGGAGTTCTTTTTGAGATTTTTTTTATTATCATGTTTTACGTAGACCTAGAGATGCATCAATACAGAAGAGTGGGTTGATTCAATTAGACAATTTGGAAGGGAAAGAACTCAAAGGGTATTTGAAGTCGAAATTGTGTGGTAAATCATAAAACGTTAGAATAAGGAATAAATATATTTGAAAGAAAATTGAAGTGAAAAAAACCAAAGCGAATTTGAGAGAAGATTGTTTTAGGATAAATTTGTCATATTCAAGATAGACCTAATGATGCACCAATACAGATGAGTGAGTTGATTTACGTAAATCATTCGGAAAGATAATAATTCGAAGGGTATTTGAGGTCGAAATTGAAATAGAGTAGTATTTGTAGTAAACCATCGAAAGATAGAATACGGAATATATATATCCGAAAGAAAGTTGAGCTAGAAAAACTAGAAGAGAATTTGGGATAAGATCGTTTTGAGATTATTTTGTCATATCTAGTATACCTAAAGATCCACCAATGCTGAAGATTGAATTGACTCAAGTAGATGATTTGGAAAGAAAAGAATTTGGAGGGTATTTGAGGTCAAAATTGTGATAGAGGATAGTGTGTGGTAAATCATAAAAATAGCATAAAATAAGGAATAAATATATCCGAAAGAAAGTTGAGGTGAAAAAAATAGAAGAGAATTTGGGAGAAGATCGTTTTAAGATGATTTTATCATATATAACGTAGATCTAGAGATGCACTAATACAAAAGAGTGAGTTTATTCAAGTAGATCATTTGGAAAGAAAAGAACTCGAAGGGTATTTGAGGTTGAAATTGGAATAGAGGAGGGTGTGTGGTAAATCATTAAAAAAAAAATAGAATAAGTAATAAATATATCCAAAAGAAAGTTGAGGCAGAAAAAATAAAAGTGAATTTGAGAGAAGACGTTTTAAGATAATTTTATCATATCTAACGTAGATCTAGAGATGCACTAGTATAGAAGAGTAAGTTGATTCAAGTAGATGATTTGGAAAAAAAAGAACTTGATGGTTATTTGAAGCGAAATTATAATAGAGGTGCATGTGTGGTAAATCATAAAAAGATAGAACAAGGGATAAAAATACAAGAATTCTATAGAATGACGTTTTAAGATGATTGTCATATCTAATGTAGACCTCGAGATGCACCAATATAGAAGAGTAAGTTGATTCAAGTAGATGATTTGGATCGAAAAGAACTCGAAGTGTATTCGAGGTCGAAATTGTTATTGGGGGGGAGGATGTGTAGTAAATTATAAAAGGATACAATAAGAAATAATAGACGAGAATTTTGGAGATGGAAGTTTTAAGATGATTTTGTCATATCTAATGTGGACCTAGAAATGCACCAATATGGAAGTGTGAGTTTATTCAAGTAGATGATTTGAAAACAAAAGAACTCGAAGAGTATTTGAGGTCAAAATTGTAATAGAGGAGGATGTATGGTAAATCATAAAAAGATAGAATAAGTAATAAATAAATCCGAAATAAAGTTAAGGTGGAAAAAATAAAAGAGAATTTGAGAGAAGAGTGAGTTGATTTCATTAGATCATTCAGAAAGAAAATAACTCGAAGGGTATTTGAGGTCGAAATTTAAATAAAGGAAGATGTGTCGCAAATCATAAAAAGATAGAATATGGAATAAATATATCCGAAAGGAAGTTGGTGTGGAAAAAAATAGCAAAGAATATTAGGTAAGTGCATTTTAAGATGATTTTGTCATGTCTAACGTAGACCTAGAGATGCATCAATATAGAAAAGAGTGTTGATTCAATTAGACGATTTGGAAAGAAAAGAACTCGACGGTTATTTGAAGTTGAAATTATAATAGTGGAGGATGTGTGAAAATCATAAAACGATAGAGTAGGGAATAAATATTTTTAAAAGAAACTTGAGGTGAAAAAAATGGGAGAATGTGAAAGTGGTCGTTTTAGGATGATTCTAATGTATTTAGCATAGACCTAATGATGCAACAATATAGAGGAGTGAGTTGATTCTTGTTAATCATTCAAAAAGATAATAATTCAAAGGGTATTTGAGGTCGAAATTGAAATAAAGGAGGATTAGTGGTGAACCATAGAAAGATAAAATATGGAATAAATATATCTGAAAGAAAGTTGAGGTAGAAAAAATTGAGGAGAATTTGAGAGAAGTCGTTTTAAGATTATTTTGTTATATCTAACGTATACCTAGAGATCCACTAACGCAAAAGATTGAATTGACTCAAGTAGATGATTTGGAAAGAGAAGAACTTGAAGGGTATTTGAGGTTGAAATTTTAATAAAGGACATCTAGTGAATCATAAAAAGATAAAATAAGGAAAAAGTATATTTGAAAGAAAGTTGAGGTTTAAAAAATTGAATAGAATTTTAGATAAGACCGTTTTAAGATGATTTTGTCATGTCTAACGTAGACCTAGAGATGCATCAATACAAAAGATTGAGTTGATTCAGTTAGATGGTTTGGAAAGAAAAGAACTCGAAGGGTATTTGAAGTCGAAATTGTAATAAACTTTAGAATAAGGATTAAATATATTTGAAAGAAAGTTGATGTGAAAAAAATCGATGAGAATTTGAGAGAAGGTTGTTTTAAGATGATTTTGTTATATTTTACATAACTTTAGTGATGCACCAATATAGAGGAGTGAGTTGATTCATGTAAATCATTTGGAAAAAAAATAATTCGAAGGGTATTTGAGGTCGAAATTGAAATAGAGGAGTATGTGTGGTAAATCATTAGGAGATAGAATATGGAAAAAAATATATCTGAAAGAAAGTTGAGTTAGAAAAATAGAGAAGAATTTGAGAGAAGGTCGTTTTAAGATGATATTGTCATATCTAACGTAGAAGAGTGAGTGGATTTTAGTAGATCATTTGAAAAGAAAATAACTCGAATGGTATTTGAGGTCGAAATTGAAATAGGGGAAGATGTATGGTTAATCATTGAAAGCTAGGAAATAGAATAAATAAATTCGAAAAATGTTGAGGTGAAAAAAATAGAAGAGAATTTAAGAGAAGGTTGTTTTGAGATGATTTCGTCAGATCTAACTTAGATCTAGTGATTCACCAATTTAAGGATTGAATTGATTCATTTAGAGCATTTTGAATAGAGTAATGTGAAGGGTATTTGAGGTCAAAATTTAAATAGAGGAGAGTATGTGGTAAATTATGATAAGTTTGAATATGGATTTTTTTTTTAAAGAAAGTTGAGGTAGAAATGATATAAAAGAATTTGAGGAAAGGTCGTTTTATGATGATTTTCTCATATTTAACATAGACCTAGAGATCCACTAATATAGAAGAGTTAGTTGATTCAAGTAAAAGGCATAAAGAGTACAAAATGTAGATACTAGATTACACGGATTGAAATTGTTAGAAAATATCTAATTTTATACAACCTCATGGGAAACATAACTTTTGAAAGAAATGAATGGATTAGGATTCTTCTAGCTGACTCTAACTTGTATCTGGCTAAGTTTTTGTTGAGTTGAGTTGAGTTATGGTGTTGAGTTGGCGGTGGCTGTTAATTTTTGGTTCATTTGGAAAGAAAAGAACTTGATGGCTATTTGAGGTGGAAATTGAAATATAAGAGGATGTGTGATCACTCATAAAAAGATAGAATAAGGAATAAATACATTCGAAAGAAAGTTGAGGTGGAGAGAATAGAAGTGAATTTGAGAGGAGGTCATTATAATATGATTTTGTTATATCTAATGCAGACCTTCATATGCACCAATACAGAAGATTGAGTTGATTCAAGTAGAAGGCATAAAGAGGAACCAAGGCAGACGTAAGATTACATGGTTTGAAATTGTGAGGAAAGACCTAATTTTATGTATTTCACAGAAAATATAACTTATGATAGAACTGAAAGGAAGAATAGGATTCCTGTAGTTGACTGTAACTAGTTTCTGACTAAGGTTTTGTTGAGTTGCGTTAAGTTGTTGAGTTGGCGGTGGTTGTTAATTTTTGGTGATTTTGAAAGGAAAGAACTCGAGGGGTATTTGAGGTCAAAATTGGAGTAGCAGAGGATGTGTGGTAAATCACAAAAAGATGGAATGAGTAATAAATATATTTGAAAGAAAATTGAGGTGGCAAAAATAGAAGATAATTTGACAAATGGTCGTTTTAAGATGATCTTTTCATATGTAACGCAGACTTAGAGATGCACCAATATAGGAGAGTGAATTGATTGAAGTAGATGGTGTAAGGAGGATAAAAGGTAGAACCGAGATTACGTAGAATGAAATTAATAGAAAAGACTTGATTTTATATTGCCTCACGAAAATCATAACTTATGAAAGCCGTGTATGGAGGAATAGGGTTATTGTAGCTGACTCTAACTCATTTTTGGCTAAAGTTTTGTTGAGTTTGAGTCAGTTGTTGAGTTGGGGGTGGCTGTTAATCTTTGCATCATTTGAAAAGAAAATAAATCGATGACTATTTGAGGTCGAAATTGAAATAGAAGAGGATTTATGGTAAATCATAAAAAGATAGAATAAGGAATAAATATATTCGAAAGAAATTACAGATGGAAGGAACGCGATTCTGATAATAGAACTTACAGATGTTGAATGTAGACCAAAAATGGATCATCTTGTGAAAGAGGCATAGTTCTAAGGAAGGCCAAATCACAGAAGCACCATAGCTTTTAGGCATGTTTTACAACCTAAGGTGTGATACCGTACAAATAGGGACCTGAGTGATACAACTGGAAATATTTGTGTTGGTAGGACAAATGGTCTTAGAAGTCACAACAACTTCATCAAGTGGTGGAATACCAATCAATTTGCTCATGATTTGGTCGTCAATCGTTAAAATAGAAGACGTCAGGGTTAGGTTTGTAAATGATAACTTCTAGGCCGTCCTCATCCATCTCTGCTACGTGGTCCTCAATGATGGAAGCTTTGGTTGAATAATTGGTTGACACATGATGAATTCTTTTTACCTTGAAATATTGCCATTTCAGTATCATTTTAGTTTTTAAGTTAATTCATATGCATATTTGTCAGCTTAAGGCATTGCGATAATCAAAGTTGCGAGATGGGTGTTGGTTCAGTGGTGAATTATTGTCGAGGGTTTTCATCAATGGCTAAAAACAGTAATAAGATTTTTTTTTTAATCACCAGGCATTTGCTTTGATACAAAATTTGATGCGGGTCAAGAAATAAATTGAAAGTATAGAGAGAGAGAGAGAGAGAGAGAGAGAGAGAGAGAGGGGCCAGGAAGGAAGAAGAATTTTGTAAAGAGAAAAGAAGCAAGCAAAGGAGGAGAAGTAAGAGGAAAGAGACTCGGGAAAACGCAGCCACTCATTCAATAATATTCAATCTTCAAGTCTCCCAAACCCTAATCATTTCAAACCAAGGAGATAAATCTCTAAAATCCTGTTCAAAATAAATCGTAAAATAAAAACATAAGCTTTTTTCCAGTAGGTGAGGTCGGCTATATAAATTTGACGACACCAATCAAATCTGTTTTGGGTCATGTCTTCCGTTAGATCTATAAAGACAAGGTCATGTCTAATTGTTTCTTTTCAGCTTCTCTTAGGTCTCCCTCTCCCACTCTTGACAATCTCCATGTTTTCACACCTTTTAACCGGTGTCTCCATTGGACGTCTTTTAACATGGCTGAATCATCTTAAACGATTTTCTCTCATTTTATCCTCAATTGGTGCTATTCCTACTTTGCTCCTAATCTCCTCGTTCCTAATCCTATATTTTTTTGTGATCCCACACATCCATCTTAGTATTCTCATCTCCGCAACTGCCATCTTCTGAATATGATTATGTTTTACTGCCCAACACTCCGATCTATATAATAACGCTAGTCTTACCGCTACCTTATAATACATTCCTTTCACATTCAAGGGAACTTATCGATCACATAAGACCCCAGAAACACTCCTCCATTTGGTCCACCCGGCCTGAAAACTATGTCTTACATCAGTATCAATCCCTCCATCCTGTTGCACCATAGATTCAAGGTACTTGAAGTTTTCTTTCTCTACAATTTTTTGTGTGCCCAAACTTACTTCTATATCTCCAGTTGTCCTACTTTGGATAAACTTACATTTCATATATTCCGTTTTACATCTACTTAGCCTAAACTTTTTTGTTTTTAACGTTTCCTGCCACAATTCTAAGTCAGCATTCACTCCTCCTCTCGTCTCATCTACTAAGACAATGTCATTTGCAAATAACATACACCACGGCACCTCATCCTGAATATGCCTTGTAATCTCATCCATAATTAAGGCAAACAAGTACGGGCTTAACGCTGAGCTTTGGTGTAGACTAATCGTGATAGAAAATTTCCTAGTCTCTCCTCCAGTCGTCCGTATAAATGTCACGGTTCTATCATACACGTCCTTTATTGCCTCAATATATGCAACACACACTCCTTTCTTTTCCAATACTCTCTATAGAATCTCCCTAGGACCCGGATATATGCCTTCTCAAAATCAATAGACACCATGTGTATATCTTTTTGACATTCTCTATTCTGTTCCTTTAACCTTCTCAGGAGAAAGATAGCCTCTATGGTTGATCTCCCAGGCATTAAACTAAATTGATTCTCTAAAACATTTGTTGTCCTTCTTAGTCGTCTCTCAATAACTCTCTGCCATAATGTCATAGTATGGCTTATCAATTTAATTCCACAGTAGTTCGCACAGTTCTGAATATCTCATTTGTTCTTATATATGGGTATAAGGATACTTTTCCTTCGTGCATCAGGTATCTTGTTACTCTTTAGCGCTACATTAAAAAGTTTTGTCAACTAACTTATGCCATCCTCCCCCAATTACCTCTAAACCGCAATAGGAATGTCATCTGGCCCAATCGCTTTTCCATTCTTTATCTTTTTCAGTGCTTTTTTTTCTTCCTCCCTACTGATTCTCCTATAGAACATATGATTCGCTTCTTCTCTAGAAGTATTGAGCGACTCCAATTGTATGTCACTACAACTGTTTTCGTTAAATTACTTGTAGAAGTAGCTCTTTCAACGCTCCTTTATCTTCTCTTCCTTTACTAACACGTTTTCATCCTCATCGTTAATGCATTTAATTTGGTTTAAGTCTTTGGTCTGTTTGTCTCTAACTTAACAAGCTTGAATATCTCTCTTTCGTATTCCTAAGTATCGAGTCGCCTTTATAACTCCTCATATGCCTTTGCTTTAGTCTCACTGACTGTCTTTTTGGTTTCTCTTTTTGCTTCTTTATACCTTTCCAAGTTCGCTTCATTTTGATTCTTTTGCTAAAATTTAAAACTCTCTCTTTTAACTCTTATCTTATCTTGAATAGCTTTGCTCCACCACTATGCCTCTTTCTACGTTGGAGCACCTCATTTGGATTCTCCTAAGACTTCTTTCCCTATCCTCCTAATACACTCTGCTACATTATCCCACATATTATTTGCACTCTTGTTTACTCCCCCAAATGTCTTCCTCTAGTACTCTTTCTCTTACTGCTAATTGCTTATCACTTTTCAGTATATGAATTAGGCTTGAGATACCAGTCAAGTTCGCAGTCAGTGATAATTTACTTGATTTTGAATGATAATTATTGAAAAACTTTCTGTTTAACCATCTGAAAGGAGATATTATTGGGGTATGTTCCTGCCTGCGAGTTTAAGGATGTCTACTCTTTGAACTACAAGTAACATCAAACCAAACCAAGCCTTTTCTTACTAGGTGAGGTCGGCTATATGGATTTAACGATGCCAACCAGATCTGTTTAGGGTTCTGTCCTTCATTAGATCCATGTTGGTAATGTCATGTTTAACAGTTTCTTTCTAATTTCTCTTGGGTTTCCCTTTTCCTCTTTTACTTTTGGCAATCTCCATGCTTTCACATCTTTTAATAGGTATCTTCGTTGGACGCTTTCTAATATGTCTAAACCATATTAATCGATTTTTTCTCATTTTATCTTCAATATGTGCTATTCTTACTTGACCTTCAATCTTCTCGTTCCTAATCCTATCTCTCTCTGTAATCCTACACACCTATCTTAGCATTTTCATATCCGTAACTGCTATTTTCAGAACATGATTACGTTTTATTGCCCAACATTCTGATCTATATAACAACGCTGGTCTTACCGCCACCTTATAATACTTTCCTTTCATCTTGAGAGGGATTTTTCGATTACACAAGATCCTCGAAGCACTCCTCCATTTGCTCCACCCGGCCTGAATCATGTAGCTTACGTTAGTATTAATTCTTCCATCATGTTGCACCATAGATCCAATGTACTTAAAGTTTTCTTTGTATACAATCTTTTGTGTGTCTAAACTTATTTTTATGTTACTAGTTGTCCTACTTTGCCTAAACTTGCATTCCATATATTCCGTTTTGCATCGACTTATCCTAACCCCTTTTGTCTCAATGTTTCCCGTCATAATTCTAGCATAGTATTCACTCCTCTTGTGTCATCTATTAAAATAATGTCATCTGCAAATATCATACATCACAGCATCTCATCTGGAATATATCTTGTAATCTTATCCATATGTAGAGCAAACAAGTACAGGCTTAAAGCCTTAGTGTAGATCAATCGTGATAGGAAATTCCTTAGTCTCTCTGTCAGTCGTTTATATAGATGTCACGGCTCTATCATACATATCCTTTATCGCCTCAATATATGCGACACACACTTTTTTTTCCCCCAGTACTCTCCGTAGAATCTATCTAAGAACCTGGTTATAGGTCTTCTCCAAATCAATGAACTCCATATATAAACCTTTTTTATCTTTTCTGTACTGTTTCATTAACCTCCTCAAGAGGAAGATAACCTCCATGGTTGATCTCCTAGACATGGAACCAAATCGATTATCTGAATCGTTTGTTGTTCTTCTTACTCTTTTCTTAATCACTCTCTCCCATAATTTCATCGTATGGTTTATCAATTTAACTCCGCGGTAGTACACACAGTTCTGAATATCTCTTTTGTTCTTGTATATGGGTATAAGAATACTTTTCCTCTGTGCATCACGCATCTTCTTGTCCTTTAGCACTATATTAAAGAATTTTATCAACCAACTTATGTCATCCTCCCCCAATCACCTCCAAATTTCAATTGGGATACCATCTGGTCCAACAGCTTTTCCATTCTTCGTCATTTTCAATACTTCTTTTACTTTTCCCTACTGATTCTCCTATAGAACATATGATTCAGTTTTTCCCTAGAAGTGGTAAACTGTTCTAATTGTATGTCACTACTATTGCTTTTGTTAAATAACTTATAAAAGTAGCTCTTCGAACGCTTTTTTTCCTCCTCTTCTTTAACTAATACCTTTTTATCCTCATCCTTAATGTATTTAACTTGGTTTAAGTCTTTAATCCATTTGTCTCTAGTTTTAGTAAGCTTGAATATCTCTCTTTCGCTTTCCTTAGTGTCAAGTCGCCTATATAGCTTCTCAAATGCCTTTGCTTTGGTCTCACTAACTGCTTTTTTGGTTTTTCTTTTTTCTTTTTTATTCCTTTCTAAGTTTGTTTTATTTCAATCATTTTATCAGGATTTAAAACACTCTCTTTTTAACTTTTATCTTGGCTTGGATGTCGGAGCACCCTCTTTGGATTCTACAAAGATTTCTTTCCCTACCCTTCTAAGACACTTTGGTATCTTATTGCACATATCATTTGCACTCTCATTTACCATCTAAATGTCTTCTTTTAATATTCTTTTCTTTAATGCCAATTGCTTATCTCCTTTCAAGTTTTACCATTTAGTCCTTGAGTATCTGTACAATTTCTTTTTTCTAGTTCACCTATGTTGGGAAGTCAAGTTTCTCCCGGTATAACCTTGCAATCTTTACAAGCTAAGCGGTTTCTTTTCTTAGTTAAAAAGAAGTCAATCTGTGTCCTTGAGGAGTTACTTTTATAAGTCATCAAATGTTCATCTCTCTTCCTTATAAACTTGGTCGTCACCATAAGATCATAAGCTACTGCAAACTCCAAAATATCATTTCCGTCTTCATTTCTATTACCGTATCCATTTCTCCCATGTATTTACGCCGCGTTCTACGTGACTGTCCAAATCTCCTCCTATGAAGACCATCTTTTCTTGAGGTATCTCTAATAGCATTCTTTTCAAGTCTTCCCAAAATTTCTCCTTATGTCTATCTCCTAAGCCCACCTGGAGGACATAAACACTAATTATATTCTTATCTCTTCTTTTAACATTAACTTAATTGCAATAATTCTATCTTCATAGCGTTTTACATTAATTATATCTTCCTTTAGGTTCTTGCTTATCACTATGCCGATCCTATTCTTCGATCTATTAATTTTTGTATACCATAATTTATACTCAGTCCTCTTAATGTTTTTAGCTTTCAGTCTCACCCACTTTGTCTTTTCAAGTAAGCTATTGCGATTCGTCTTGTTTCCATTGTATCCACCACTTCTATAAGTTTCTCAGTTAGGCTCCCATTGTTCCAAGTACCTAATTTCAACTTTCTATTTTGGACTAGCTTCCTTACCTATCCTTGAACTACAAGTAACCTGACTGTTAAAAAAAATATATATATTATGCATGCTTTTTAATTATGCAAACTCTCTTTATGTAGTTATCTACTCCGTGGTTGGCATTCTAATATTTTTTCAAATTAGTGGCGGATCTGAAGAGGCTTGAAGTGAATGCCAGGGATGGACCATCTGATCCAAATGCTTTAGCCAAGTGGCGGATACTTAACAGGTTGCATGATAGAAATGAGACGATGTACTACAAGGTGAGTGAACAATTTTGTTCTTTTGTTTACTTTATTCAATGCTATGTCAGTAGTTGAAAATGCATATTTAGCATTTTAGCTCTTGTTAACCTCAACCTGTAATATTTATTTAACTGTGTCTGCATGATCGTTTATGGTTGCAATCATTTCAATGGGAGGTCACTGGGTGAATTCGAGTCCATGGTATAGTTAAAAACCAAAAAGAAATCAATAGGTAACTGCAGTAATATCAGAATACGTTATTCCCTTTTCTAAGTATGCTAACTGGAATTTCTGACAGTGCTCCAGACACCTTTAAGTTTTATGGGAAGAAGTATAGCTCTAGGAAAAATTCAAGAAATTCTCAGATTTCTTCTGGTCAATTGTTTACATTTCCACAACATACTTTTATTTCCAGCACCACGTCAGCGGAACATTTTGAAGACGATTCTCATCTTGATTATTTTGATGTTGAGACCAACTCATACGATGAGAATATGCTAGTCCCTTTGGATTACAAGAAGGTGAAAAAGAGGAATCTATTAATTACCAACCTCTCGTATCATATGGACCAGACGAAGAATGGCAATGCTGTGTTGACAAATTGTTGTTGGGGAACAGCGGTCGAGATCAAAATAAAATTTCTACCTAGGTAATTAATCAAATGAAATCTTTTAAAAAGATCTTGGACATTTCAGGTGAAGGTTTTGAAGAAAGAATTATGGAATTACTTCAATCCAGAGAAGAGAAGAGAAGAAATCTTCATGGTGAACAAAGAAGTCTGCAAAAAAGTTATTTTAGCAGAGGAGTTAAGGAGTTGAGGAACTTATTGTTCAATTTGTTATGATAAAAAAGATAAGGAATCTTTCAAAGGTATTAGAAGAGGAGGGGAGTCATTTTCTTTGTGTTTGAAATGGAGCCGAAAATATTAAGCTGGAATGATAGGGCTATTGCAACAAAATAAAAGAATGCTAATCAAGTCTTTAATCAAAAAATGGCATCCGGATGTGGTTTGTTTGCAGGAAACAAAGCTTAGTGTGATTGATGATTATGTAGTTAGGTCTCTTTGGGGTGGTGGCTGGTGCAAATGGGTTGTATTAGAATCTATAGGGGTTTCGGGTGTCATTCTAGTTATGTGGGATAGTAGAAAACTGCAAATTCTGGATTCTGAGGTAGGCTCCTATTCAATTTTCTGTCAGTTTTAGCATTTGGATGAGGACATTTCTTGATCTTTTACTGTTGTTTATGGACCAGTGGATAAATCATTGAAAACAGATTTTCTAAAAGAAGTGGATGCAACTGCTTTCACTGGAACTTGCATGGTGTTTGGGAGGTGATATGATTAGAAGCATTGAGGACAAATGGGGCTGCAAAAAAAGAACCAAGCAAATGAACATCTTCTCAGATTTCATAGAAGAATTATGATGCATTGACTTGCCTCTTAGTGGTTGTAGATATACTTGGAATAACAGAATTAGTAGGTCCAGAATCGATAGATTTTTGGTATCTTTTGATTGGGAAGATTTATTTCCTGCAGATCTTCGAAAAGCTCTTCTTAGATTAGCCTTTGATCATTTTCCCCTTATGTTGGATGGGAGTGGAATAAAAGGAGGTCCCAAACCTTTTAGATTCGAGAATATGTGGCTGCAGGCAGAGGGATTTACAGAAATGATTGCTTCATGGTGGATTAATTATGTTACTAATAGGATAGCAAGCTATAGGTTGATGTAGAAACTGAAAAACCTCAAAACGACCTGAAGAAATGGGACATCGAGGTTTTTGGAAGACTTGATCAATAGAAACTTCAATTGGAAAAAGAGATCCAGAATTTGGATTTGATGGATGATCGTGGTACTTCTCAGATCAGGGGAGAATCCAACTGCAAAACAAGATTTTGCAATTACACAATTTAATAAAAACAGAGGAAATAAGTTGGAGGCAAAAGTCAAGGATTAAATGGCTCAAAGAAGGAGATCGAAACACGAAATTTTTTCACAAAATGGCATCTGCTAACGGAAGAAGAAATTGGATAGACAAACTGCAGGTTAATGGGGAATTAACAGATGACCAAAGGATGATTAATCATAGCATTACGGATTGCTATAAGAGGTTGTTCACAAAAGAAGCAAATTGGGGGCTCAGGTTGATGGATTGCACTTCTCTCGTCTTAGCCCACACACTGCAACAACAATTGAATATCCTTTCACAGAAGTTGAAGTTTTTCAAGCCTTTATGGTTTTAAATGGAGATAAGGCACCTGGCCTAGATGGCTGGACAATAACCTTCTTTCTTTCAAAGATGTTGGAGCATTTTCAAGGAAGATTTGATGGCTGTGTTTGCTGAATTCCATAGTAGCTGCAAATTTGTTCGATCTTTGAACTCCATCTTTATAACATTAATTCCCAAGAAGGCTGGAGCTGTGGAGATTAAAGATTACAGGCCTATCAGCTTGGTGGGAGCAATTTACAAGATTATTTCAAAGGTTCTTGCTAGCGGATTGAAACAGGTAATGGACAAGTTAATTTCTGCCTCTCAACATGCTTTTGTTGGTGGAAGACAAATCTTAGATGCAGTTCTTATTACCAACGAGGTTCTAGATTCCATAATAAAAGGTAAAAAAACCTGGAATGATTTGCAAACTGGATACAGAGAAGGCTTTTGATCGTGTTAATTAGAATTTTTTGATATATCTTCTGAGAAGGATGGGTTTTGGTGATAAATAGTGTTAATGGATAAGTTGGTGTATCTCAACTGTTAATTTCTCCATTTTGATTACTGGATCACCTGAAGGATTTTTTGCTTCTTCTCAAGGTTAAGACACTTTATCTATCACTTTTTCTTTTCATCTTATTAATGGTGGTTTTCAGTAGAATGATGAAGCAAGCTGAGCAGACAGGCTTTATTGAAGGCTTTTTAACTAAAAGCAGTAACCAGAACTTCAGTATCTCTCATTTGCTGTTTGCAGATGACTCTATAATCTTCTGCGGTACTGATTCACTTCAATTAGGTCATTTACGATGCACTTTGTTGGGTTTCGAGGTTGTTTCAAGTTTGAAAATTAACGTTAGCAAATCAGAACTTCTATCAGTGGGATTTGGTTGTGATATGGAAGACCTGGCAGCTGTGTTTGGATGCAAAATTGGTTCTCTTCCCAATGTTTACTTGGGTATGCCTTTAGGAACCAATTTTAAATCCAAACAGATTTGGGAACCAGTAATAGAAAGGTGTAGAAGCAGATTGGTAGAGTGGAAACTAAATTATTTATCAACTGGGGCAAAGGTTACTCTGATTAAGAGTGTTCTCTCTAGTCTCCCTACCTATTATTTCTCCATTATCTCAGCCCCTACCTCTGTGATAAAGGAATTGGAAAGATTATAAAGAAATTTTCACTGGGGAAGAACCGAAGGAATCTTTAAGCACAATTTAATGATTTGGAAAGTAGTCTGCAAGCCCATTTAACTTGGTGGGGTTGGAATCAGACAACTGAAGCTGCATAATGAAGCATTGATGGGAAAATAGCTTTGGAGATTTTCACATGAAGATTCTAGCCTTTGGAGAAGGATAGTTGTAATTAAATATGGTGAAGAAAAAGGAGATTCAACTCTCATGGTTCCAGCATTTGGAAAAATATTTGAAAGAGATAATCCAAATTTGCAAGCTGCATTACTTGGAAAGTGAGCAATGGTGACAGAATTCTGTTTTGGAAATAAAATTGGCTTGAGGTCGGTTGTCTCTCAGATTTATTTCCCGAGATCTTTGCCATTGCCATCAATAAAAATGATTTAGTCTCTAACTATAGCACAGGGTTTGGTTCTAACAGAGTATGGAATATTCAGCTGAGAAGTAATTTGAATGACTAGGACTTGGATAGTTTTGGGCAACTGTTGGAATTACTTTACTCGTTACAAGCGGAAGACACTACTGATGCAATACTCTGGGAGAAAGCAAAGAATAACGCTTTCACTGTAAAATCCTTCTACCAATTCTTGTAGGGAGGGGAGAAGGAGATTTTCCCTTGGATGAAACTATTGAAATCTCCTGTCCCTATAAGAGTCATTTTTTTTCTTTTGGTGAGTTGTAAAGGGAAGAATTTGACCATCGATAACCTAAAACAAAGGAGGTATTCTATGATTAATAGATGTTCTTTATGTCTAAGTCAAGAGGAATCAGTTGATCATTTGCTCATTCACTGTGTATGGACTGTTGACCTATGGAGGCTAATTCTTACATGCTTTAGTGTTCAAGTGGGTTTTCCCGAGAATCTAAAAAGCATCATTTTAGCATGGTGGGAACAACCAATGGGAAAGAGGAAGAAGAAAATATGGAATTTGGTTCCGTTTTGTCTCTTTTGGTTGATTTGGAAGGAACTCAACAGGAGGATCTTTGATAATAATGATAGGACCGTTTCGCGTACCAAAAATTTACTTCTTCAATGTTTGTATAGTTGGGTTTAGAAAGGTAAAGAAATCGATATATGTTCCTTCCTACAATTCATTGCTAACTTGCAGTGAATAAGGAAGATCTGTATTTGATTTTTTCTTTCAGTATCTTTTCGATGCCTTGTTAATAAATCTTACTTATCTTTTTTTTTTTTTAAAAAATGTAGGTAAGGGGAATTGAACAATAGCCCTCATTTGCTATTTGGAGGCCTCTTACTCCGGTTAAATCTGTACTCGGATTTGGTGGGACTTTCCATCAGCCTCATTCTTCAGCATAGATTTGATAATTAAAACTAGTAACAAATGATTTGAGTAAGATGGTTTTTGTGTAGACATGCCAATAAAATTCAAATGAAAATTAGTTACCCTTATTCAATTGAAAAAGTTATTAAGATTTGGTTAGCACTTGAAAAATTGCAGCAGTCATCACAGCTGGATTATGCATTTGAAAATGGAGATTGGGGAACAGTACTTAATGCAAAACCAAAATTTATTTATACAAAACTTGTACAACACCTCAAACAAACTCACAATAACTCTAGCACACAAGGGCACTCATCTCATCAAGACATCGCACTTGATAACTCACATTCACAGCTAGAAACTCACACGCACACACACCGGATTGCACACTCATTAGCACACACCAAATGGGAGACCAAGTATCCTTTTATAAGAATTCAATGTTGGTTGTGAAACTGATTTCAGTACGTCTGTGTCTGCTTTAATGATTCTAGTGCTTCAATTGAAGCATTGAGGAAACTTCACAATAATAGGTCTGTGGTTTCTCCTTAAACTCAGAGAGAAACTTCTGGAGAGAGAATGGTATAGCGAGAGAGGCAGTGGTGCTCCAACATTCATTGGGATTCAACATTGACTCGAGCCTAGACACCTGTTTCTGGAGCCTTCTTTCTGTAGAATGTTTGCTGTGTAGTTCACTGGCTTGCCTTGACATAGCTAAGTCAGTTTCAACATTGGCATTGGATGGCTCTAAACGGAGACTTTGGTCTCCCATTTAGATGTGCAAAGTGAGAGGTCAATCAAGTGTGTGGAGTATCCCTTGAAGTGTTTGGCAGCTTGTAGTGTGAGTTAGTCTTTTGTAGTGTGTTATATGCACACTTTATGCTTTCATGTGAAGTGCCTGTCAAGTTTAAAATTTTTGTATCAATTAATAAGTTCTTGCTTTTGTAAAAGTGCTCTGACCTCCCATTTTTTCTCAGCAAAGTGAACCTAGTCGAATCAATATTGAAATCAACAATTATTAACAAGAATGAGATACAATGCGACAAAAAAATATTCTAAATATAAGTACAACTTACTTTTTTTATTTCAGGGCGGGGGGCGTTACTGTTTTCACTATTTGCTACCTCAAAATTATATCTCCACTTTAAAAGTTCTATATTTGTATGGACAGTGTAATTGCTTTTGGTTCTTTCAGCTGAAATTCCTTGCATAAATGGCTCTACAATTTTAATTATATCTGAATACAAAAGAATATATTAAATTTGGAACCTGATATCATGTTTTACCTACCAAATCAAATAGAGATTTGTTGAATTCTAGTCATTCTGGATCTGGCTTTTGGCCTGTTTGATGCTTGGTCAAATTTGTTTGGGCGTTGTCCTTTCTCTTGATCGACTTTGGCGTCATCTCCATATTGGTCAAGAATGTGTGCAGACAACTAAAATCATACACGACATTGATGTCATAGATTGACCATGTGACATTTGTTTGAAGGTGGAATCCAGTGGAGGGTTTTAGTATTTAAACCTTACATACTTCCAAAAAATAGCATGACTTGATATCCCTATCTGAAACAACTAATTGTGGAAACCCATGAAATCATACAATCCCCTTGAAGAATGCGATAGCCAAATAAATGGATGAGTCATATTGCTATAAGAAAGTGGGCCATGCCCTAGGTAAGCCAAGGATAATATCCATTGCTAATATTTCATGGCATCCAATGCTTGAAGTGGTGAAACAACACAATATTGTGATTTCTTGTTAGTGCTAACCTATCACCTGACACAGTGATAGGCACGATAAATTTTGTGTTCCCCACTGGCTGTGGCAGTTGGAGAATATGCCAATTTTATGGGAAGTTGGAACCTGTTATAATTAATTACAACAAGAACATGCTTTAATTGTCTTATAGCTATGATATATTTGTTGATGTTGACAGGTTTTAATTGCTAATATTGAGGAATATGCTCCTATAGTCTACACTCCAACTGTTGGTCTTGTTTGCCAGAACTATAGTGGATTATTTAGAAGGCCAAGGGGTATGTACTTTAGTGCTGCTGATCGTGGAGAAATGATGTCAATGGTTTATAATTGGCCGGCTGATCAGGTTTGCATTACCTTCAATTAACACTGTCTTTTGGAGCTATCTTTTGGACAGGTTGATACGTCTAGTGAATTGGAAGCTTTCAAGCATTGCTAAGTAGAAATCTTGGAATATTAAGTACCATTTTGACAACAAGATTGCTGCCTTTGTCATGTCCATTAATGTGGGACCTGGAATTTCTTGGCTTTTATTTTAATTTGTTTTGCCCCTGAAAATTTTCTAAAATATGACAGCCTATTAGTCCGTGCCCTTTTCCTTCTCATTTTATATTGCCAGTCTTGAATTGCACTTTGGTGTATTGAGAGGGAACAAGAAATAGTGAGTGCGTGGATTTTGTTACTCACAAGTTCCCCCTATTACCCTACCATGTAAATGTGATTCTAGATGCATGAATTCTTGATTTTTGGATTTCATTTGGATTGAAATTCACCATCTTTATGTTTGAACTGGTTGCAAAAATTTTGATTTACTTACTGTGCTTGGTTTTCAATCACTGCTCTAGAATGTTGATAAAGAACCTTCCATTGTAGGTTGATATGATTGTCGTAACAGATGGAAGCAGAATATTGGGTCTTGGTGATCTTGGGGTTCAGGGTATTGGAATTGCAATTGGGAAGCTGGATTTATATGTCGCTGCTGCTGGAATAAATCCTCAGAGAGTATTTTCTTATATTTTCTTTATTTGTGCCCTTTTATTTGCATTGATCTTCCATATATATGAACAAATGCACATAAAAAGTGGTACATGCATGCTTCAGTTTGTTCCTATACCAAGAAGGCGGGGGAAAACATGCTCTTGGCTAGGACTTCATCTTTTAAAATTGAGTTTGTATGCTAATATTTTGTTGAATTACTTTCCAGCGAATATACATATTTTGAGTGCATAAATTCTTATTTTATTTTTTGATAATTTTTTTGAGTGGATAAACTTCTACTATCATGCCCCACATGATATATTGGTAGAATGCAAGATACTGAAAACTAGGATGCTGTACCATAGGTGCAGTATGTGTTCAACTTGGGCAAAAGTTAAATTGTTAAATCTTGGTTGCATTCTTCATTGGCTAATTCTTCCCTGTGTCTTGGTTTAATGAATTTAGGTCTGATATTTACTAAATGTTATCTACTACTGAATTCTTGCCTCACGCTGTTTATTGTGCAAATCTTACTCCTTTTTCATTTTATTTTCGCCTTCAATAGGTACTTCCTGTCATGATTGATGTCGGAACTAACAATGAAAAGCTTCTCAAAGATCCCATGTGTAAGAATTTATTTAGAGACTCCAAACACAGTCTCTCTCTCTCTCTCTCTCTCTCTCTCTCTCTCTCACACACACACACACACATTGTAAAGACACCAAAGCAAAGGATGCAGCCTTGGTACCGTAGACTTACTCCAAAGGCATGTGCTGTTTTTTTTTTTTGGGGGGGTGGGTTTTGGGGGGCAGCTATAAAATATCTACAAAAGAGAGATCCCTCATAAAATCAACAAGAAGGAAAGAAGTGTAAAATTTCCCTTCTAAGGGATATTTTTTCCCTTTTTTTTTTTGGTTGGGGGGGGGATACAATACCTACAAAAGAGAGCCCTCGTAAAAACAACAAGAAGGAAAGAAGTGTAAAATTTCCCTTCTAAGGGATGCAACCTCGGTACCGTAGACTTATTCACAAGGCATGAGCTGTTTATTTCTTTTCGCTTCTTTTCCTTTTTTTTTGGGGGGGGGGGGGGGGGTATACAATATCTACAAAAGAGAGATCCCTCTTAAAATCAACAAGAAGGAAAGAAGTTTAAAACTTCCCCCATGCAAATGGTTGATTTGTTACAAATTGCCAAATCAGGGTCAGCATCCTCGAAAGATCTTCTGTTCCATTCCTTTAAATACAAGCATCAAGCATTGAAGAGCTACTTGCCTATATATATATATTTTGTTGCTCTTTGAGGCTTGCTTACATTATTAATCCATACCCTCGCCATTTATCGTTTTCCCATGCTCCCCACTGGTAAACCTACCCTGAACTGGGCCTGCTACATGGCTGTTTCTTGCCCACTATTCTTTTGGGCTGAACAGCTGGCTCATTAGCCGGTGACAAAATTGGAGCATAGGCCCACTGCACCAAGATCTCCTCAAGTCTGAAAAATTATTCCATACCGTCTCATGTGCAATCTTAGCATCACTTCACCTTCCCTAACATTATCATCTCCACAATCATTCATATCTCTCTCTTTGGAAATCTGGAGTCATATTTCAGTCTAGTCTCCACCCTGATTGGAATAGGAAACACCTTGGACTCCACTTTAATGCAAGTTAAAGAAAAATATATATTAAGTTTTTAACCACCATTTCTCCTAAGAGTTTAAACTGTTAAAGATTGGAATTATCAAGGAATGGATGGAATTGTTTGATTTTCTTTGAGTCATATCTCTTAGTTGTCTTCAGAAGGTGCAATTTAGTTCTTCATTCCATCCAATATTTATCTTGAGTTACTGTTAGATGTTGTCCGACATCGGCTCGTGATAAAAGTCACTCCCTCCACAGAAGAGTGGACGTCCCTCACTTTAACACCTTGGTTTTGAGGTTGAGACCCCAACTCTTATATGTTGTCGGGCTTCTTTAACATGGTATCAGAGCGAGTTTTCAAAAATTGGGCTTCACCATTGTCCACGTTGAGCCTATGTCCATGCGGACCAACGTGAGGGAGGCTATTAAATGTTGTCTCACATTGGCCTATGATAAAAGTTATTCCCCTATATAACAGATGGACGTCCCTTACCTTAATACCTAGGTTTTGAGGTTGAGATCCCAACTCTTATATGTTGTCGGGCTCCTTTAACAGTTACATTCAAAGTTGTTAAAATTGAGATTCTATCTAAAATCAATGGAGGATCTGGAAAACCGATTCAAAAATTATAAGATATGATCTACTGTCTATCACATGAAAAGATATAACCTAGATTTAACCTATGGTCTATCACATGAAAACATAGTCTATTATGTTACAATTTCTTCATTTACGACTTATTTGATCATGTTAGCCTATTGTATTACAATTACTTCATTTAGAGTATCTAGTTTGATCAATCATGTTGTTTAAGTGGTAAGAGGCTTGCTTTTTGGCTGAAAATGTGGAAAGGTTTTTTCAAAACATTGGTTAGCCTCTCTACTTACAGAGGGAAGGCTATCTCTATTTAAACCTCCCCAATCCCCGAAATACAAGAGTTTTGTGCACTGGGTTGTCTTTTTTTTTTTTTTCGGTGGGTTACAACATTCATTAGAAGAATGAGTTCTTGCCTTGCAGCTAAAAAGTATTAAAAACTCAACAATTAAATTAACGCTAGCGTCACATCTCGACCTTTCATTTTGAAGGGTCTCAAGTGGGCTTCACGGAGATGAATGGCGGAAATAGTCAATCACACAATTAATGATTGACCAAATCAATCCTCTAACAAATATATTTATATATTTTAATTGATAAATATGACCGTATCAATAAATGGCATCAAAGGGATGCTACTTGTACACAAAGAGGATCATATCGTCTTGCGTCAATACTCAAATATAGTATAAATATAAAAGATATTTGCAGTAATGATATGTAGTTGTGGAAATTGTCCTCTTTTAGACATGTTATAATAGAGACCTTTAAAGTGTTCGTATGACCTATCCAATTGACATTAAAATATTAACCTTATTTTAGCTTTACTTATCTAGGATTAAAAAGGTATTTATAAAATTTTATTATAGGTCTTTTGTTTCCATCCTAACTACTGCATTTAATTTATGGTAGTTAATTTGGTGCAACAATGCAAATGGTCCTCAACTAGTATAGTATAGAGAAGAGTAATGTTAGACAATTTGAAAAAAGTAACTAGGATGAGCTGAAACATTTGTTGTATGTCACTTGAAAATAATAAAACCCCTAAAATTTTATTTTGTTTGACAAAATAACATAAAAACCTATCAGTTCTTAAATTCAGTAAAATTACCTATAAAATCTTGATTTTACCTTCCAAAATTGAGATTTTACCTGTTTTGCATCCATTAAAGTTTTTGATGTGAATCTAGAAGTTTTGTGATTTTATAAAATTAACCCTTCTTTAAGGGGAGGTCTTGAGGTTGAACCCAAGGAAGCTTCTCCTTGGGGGTAAGCCTACTCTACACACTTGAAGGGTAGTGGTTGCGGATTCCCATAATAATAATAAAAGAAGTTGATTAAAATTGAGATTTTAACAATTTTGGTTATTTTTACTGTAGCATTTCAATATGAACAATTGTAATGAAGGATGTTTTTTCAACAGTGGCATAAGACAATAAACAATTTCCTAAGGGTTGTTGTGGACTTTTTTACCCATACAATTGTCACACGTTGGGGAGTCTCTCAAAACTACAGTAGCTTCCTGCATATTGTGTGTCATAGATTGTGTGAGCAATTGCATTTGACTTAAAAATCTACGTTGCTACTGGTGGAGAATATCGGAATACAATGTTGATATGCTTTCCTTATTTTGGTATGCATATTATGGTTGTCTCATACCAGTAAGTGCATTGTGTTACAACCTTTTTTGGCTTGCTATTTATAAACTTACCCGAAAATCTTTTGGGATTGACACTTGGCCACTGGTGGCATGAATTTATGTATATTGGCTTTTGATCATTCTTAATTTCATTATATTTGTGTACATGCGTAGAAAATTTAGTTTCTTGTTTCATTTAAAAGATTAATGATTTTATTATCCTTTGGCATAGATCTAGGATTGCAAGAACACCGCCTTGATGGAGAGGAGTATATTGACATTGTTGATGAGTTCATGGAGGCTGTATTCACTCGTTGGCCCAATGTGATTGTACAGGTATTATCTTTTTTCTTTTCTTTTTTGTCACTTATATTATTAAGTGGCATCTGACACGCCCTTCACCCCAGTTTGAAGATTTCCAAAGCAAGTGGGCCTTTAAGTTATTGCAGCGTTACAGGAATACATACAGAATGTTTAATGATGATGTCCAGGTAAAACAATCTCTCAACTATGCCTTATTGTGATCCCATTTTGTATAGTCTGTGCCATACTGAATTTTCCTTGTTCTTAAACCATCTTATGATAATTTTATTACCTTTTTTCACTCACTTATCTTTCTTTATATTTGTCAATTTAGGAGAAATCATTTTATATGATCAGATTTTTTTTTCCCTCTTTTTGTTTTTTGATAAATATTATCTGTGATCATCTTAGACAGGACACTAGAATGATCAAACTATTATTGCACATTGATATTTTGGTGTCGTGGCATTATCTAACCTGTGTAAGATTTACCTTTGGGCAGTACACTTGTGCAGTATCCCTATATACAATAATTATCCAGTTTTATGTTCTTATGCTACCGTTTTTGCCAAAAGGAGTAAAAAAATCATTCATATTGTGTCTGATTGTTGGATTTGATTTGAAAGTTAAATAGGAAGATCATTTTGTGGGACTCTGCATTCTTTTTTCTCTTCTGTCAACATTGGTAATATATATGCTTTAGAGCATTATATCAAGGGGATAGTAACATTAAATAGATTGCAATATTGATGAAAAGAATAAATAACTTATATTGCTAGTCATGTTTGGAGAAACCCACTGCTGCCTCCCGTAGGAGACTGGGCCAATCTGATTTTACACGTTGAGCGAGTGTTGATCTAAGCAGCACTATGAGTGTGAGGAGCTACTTATGCGTATGGTTTAAAATGGTTGAAATCATTTTGAAGTTTGAAAACAACTGTATATTATTTACTAGTATTATGTACTTGCACCTTTTAAAAATGTTGGTCATTTAATGTACGATTGATGAACTGCAGTTGATGCTTTCCAAAACTTCTTTTTTCTGGGGGGCCACCCCACCCCCGGGGGCCCCGGGGGGGGGGGGGGAGTTGCTTTCCAAAACTTCTTGAAGCTGCGTTGCAAGTTTGCTAATTAAAAGGAGAATAACCAAAACATATGCTTAGGTTCAAGTCACACATTGAAATGACTGCATTAATTATGGTTTCCTGATGTTTTATGTACCCTAGAAAGTTTACACCTATCACTAGTCTATGGCTTAATTTATTTATTTTAGGTACATATATGAGACACGAGTATATACGGAGATGCAACAGCGACTAAATATATGTTTTATATGTTACATGAAGATAATGGTTCTTTAATTTTTTTTAATATTACAAATACATTTGTGTTTCTTATGTATATCAAAATAATAAGAAATTATATTTTTCATCATACATATTCAAAAGAAGTGTAAACAAACATTTATTAGAAGTTCTATACACAAAACAAAAAGTACTGGAAATGTTGGGTGTCCTAAAATTAGAAAGCCTGAAATAAAAGGATTTTTTTCCTTCAAGCATTCAATATGTTTCACATGTGAGGGTGATGTGCTCACTGATTTCTGAAACTTAGAATGAATTTGTGGGTGAAAGACAAATTCTTGATGCTGTTCTAGTTGCTAATGAAATTTTGGATTCAAAGTACAAGAGGAAAGAATCTGGGTTAGTTTGTAAGTTGGATATTGAAAAGGCTTTTGATCATGTCAACTGGAATTTCTTAATTTATTTGATGGAAAGAATGGGTTTTGGCAGCCGATGGTGTCAGTGGATCTATTGGTGTTTATCTGCTGTTAGCTTTTCAATTTTAATAAACGGTACTTCTGAAGGTTATTTGAACTCTTCTAGAGGGTCAAGGCAAGGGGATCCTCTTTCTCCTTTTCTTTTCATTCTAGTAATGGAGGTCTTTAGTCGGATGCTAAAGCGTGTTGAAATGGCTGGGTTTATTGAGGGATTTTCAGTTGGGAGAAATAGGCAGACTCAGTTAAGTGTTACTCATTTGCTCTTTGTCGATGATTCTATAATCTTCTGTGGAGCTGACTGACTGCAGTTAGGCCATTTGAGATGTGTCCTTCTAGTTTTGAAGCAGTTTCGGGGCTTAAGATAAACCTCAGTAAATCTGAGCTTTTTCTCTTCTGGTTTGATAGATTTGGCAGCTATGTTGGGATACAAAACAAGTGAGTTTCTTTCAACTTACTTGGGAATGCCTTTGAGTGCAAAGTTTAAATGCAAACAGGTTTGGGAAAATGTCTTAGAAAGGTGCAAAAAAAGATTAGTTTCTTGGAAGCTTAACTATTTATCTGAAGGGGCTCGTGTCACCCTTATTAAAAGTGTTCTTTCAAGCCTTCCAACTACTTTTTATCACTTTTTTCTGCTCCTGTTTCTGTTGTGAAAGAGTTGGAGAAAATGTAAAGGAATTTTCTTTGGGAAGAAGTGAGGAGGTTTTCAAGCATTCTTTGGTTGATTGGACTACTGTTTGTATTTCCATTGAGGCAGGCGGTATTGGTATTAGAAAGCTTAATTTACACAATAAATCTTTGCTGGGAAAATGGTTTTAGAGATTTTCCAAGGAAGATTCCTCTTTATGGAAAAATTTAATTGTGTCAAAGTGTGGGGAGGATAAAGGGGGATGGTCCTCTGCTATCTGTCCCAATTCTTTTGGGGTTAGTCTTTGAAAAGGAATTAGGAGGCATTGGCCTAAGTTCGATAGCTGTATTCACTGGCAGCCGGGAAGGGGGGGGATAGAACTCTGTTTTGGCAGCATCGATGGTTGAAAATTGGATGTCTTTTTGCCCTTTCTCCATCTATATATGCTCTTACTGTTAATAAGGAGGCTTTAGTTTCAGATTACCATTTGTTTAATGGCTCTCAAAGGAGTTGGACAATCTTTTTACGTCGTAATGTTAATGATTGGGAGCTTGAGAGCTACATGCAGCTTATGGAGTTGCTGCATTCTGTTGAATTGAGAGAATCAGAGGAGGATCTTTTGCTTTGGTAGCTTTCTAAGAACGAAGAGTTCAATGTGAAATCCTTCTACAAATTTTACAGGGAGGAGAGAAGGACAATTTTCCTTGATTAAGCCTTTGGAAAGCTACGGTGCCTCCTAGAGTGGTAGTTTTTGCTTGGTGTGCAGTCAGGGGTAATATTTTGACTATGGATAATCTAAAATCAGAAGTTATTGCATTGTAAACAGATGTGTATTGTGTTTTTGCAGAGAGGAATCGGTTGACCACATTTTTTTTACACTGTTCTTGGGCTGCTGAAGTTTGGGGATTGATTCTATCCCTTTTTGGTGTGCATCTGTGCTTCCCAAATCACTTCCGGGATTTTCTTTTGTCTTGGTGGGGGCAGCCTTTGGTTAATCAACGGAAAGGTTCATGGAATTTGGTGCCCATATGTCTTATTTGGATGGTTTGGAAGGAACGTAATAGAAGGATCTTTGAAGATAATGCAAGGTGTGGATTTAACATTAAAAGTTTATTTCTCTCTTGTTTGTATGGTTGGGTTAATTTGGGAAGGGAAGTTGAGTTAGGTTCTTATATGCATTTTCTGGATTCTTTGATTTGGACAATGGGGTAGTTTTATTGGGATTGTATTGTTTATTGCATCTCCTTGATGCCTATTCCTCTTATTTCCAATAAATTTTAATTTATCTTTTTCAAAAAAGTTTCACGTGTGTTTAAGAGATGGGAACGTGTGCCCCTTAATTGTCCTTAGTGTGTCCAATCCCTTTAAAAAAAGCCTAAGAATCATGGATACAGATACCATATGAGTATGAAGTCGTCATGGAAATAATTTTGTTGAGGTGTCACATTTTTTGTTGTGGATGACTCTGAATTTTTTGCAACGCAGATTCTTTGCAACTGAGACACTCAGGGTGTTTATTACTTTGTTTTGAAGCAATGTCTGGTCTAAAAGTTAATTTGAGCAAATTAGAGTTAATCTAGGTAGAGGATGTTGACAATATAGAGCTTGCCTTCAACTTTGGGATGCAAAGTCTGTTATTTGGGGCTTTCTTTAGGATCTTCTTTTATGTCTAAGAGAGTTTGGAATGGTACATTGGAAAGTTTCAGCATTGATTTTCTGATTGAACGAAAATTTTCATCTAGGGTGACACTTAAAAAGCACTTTGTCTCATATGCCTCTGCATATTTCAAGTCACTATTTCCTTTATTAAGTGGACTTGAGAAGCTTTGAAGAAATTTCTTATAAGATGGTTTGGGGATGAATTTAAGGATCATTTACTGAAATAGAATACGATATATTTATGCATTACGGATGTGGTATGTTTATATATGAGGAATTTAAAATGTTTCAATGGGGTTTTCTTGGGGTTTAAATGGTTATAGAGATTTGTTTTTGAGTTGGATAAACTCTGGAGAAAGGTGGTGATAGCTAAGTATGATTGTAATTGGGGTGAGGGATCTACTCCAAGTGTGGTAGTGCCCTATTGTATAAATTTGAGGCAGAAGCAATTGAAAATTACGTGGAGTGTTTAGTAACTCCATCTTTGTTGTAATATGGTCACACGACGGGGTCAAATTCTGAGACTCCCATTGATGGATGTTTAAAAGATGTATTTGTAGATTTCTTCAAGTCGTTTGTGGATATGGAGGTCATAGTGTTTGACTATCTTTCCCGGATGGTCAGAAGGTTGTTTGGAATGTTAATCTTGTAGGAACCTTCAGAATTGAGAAATCGAAAAATTTTCTATTTACTCCAATTGTTGTATTTAAAATAGAATGGGGTTGGGGAGGATGGTGTTCGTTGGTAACTATCAACTTCAAGAATGTTTGAGGTTGAATCCTCTCAGGGTTGAACCTTTTCTATAGAAGAATATTTGAAATTTTAGAGCCCCTCCAAAAGTTGCATTTTTTTGTATCGTTTATTTATTGTAATATTTTAGCCACTGACAATCTTGTAGCAATGAACAGAGTTTTGGTTAAGTGGTGTTACTAATGTAAAAATTATTGTGAATCTGCCAACCATTTTTTATTCGTTGTGCATGGACCAAGGAATTTTGGGATCTAGCTTTATCTTGATTTAGAATGCATTAGGTTTCCTAAGTAAGCCAACCAAGTTGTTGAAACTTGATGGGGCTCTAAAATTAATAAAAGTAAAAGAAAAGTGTGTAGAAATGTTCCCCCTTTTTTGTGATAAATAAAAGGATTTCATTGAAAGGCATTAAGGGAATGCCATCCACATATGCAAAAGAATAACCCCCCCCCCCCAACCTCGCTGGCACACGTGCGCTATATAAAGACACATGCTCAACAAAGTTAAAAAGAATAGTATAATCTAGTTCTATACCCCAACCTTCCAACTATACAGACGACAGAAACAAACTTTTCATTATATGGGGAGTCAATGCGATGCCTTGAAAAGTTCTCCTATTTCTTTATTTCCAAACAAGCTAAAAGACATGAGAAGGTGCTAAATTATAGGCCTTCCTCTCGGTCGCACTCAGCTTACCTTGATAGTAGAAAGTTCTTTACATCTCTCTGGAAGCTCATTGACACCCCAAAGCGAGCTAAGAGCAAGTCCCGCAACTCCTTTGTTTTGAGGCACTGTAAGAGAATGTGTGATGTTGACTCCTCTTGGTTTTTGCAATGACAACAACGATTTGTCAAGGTTTGCCCTCTTACTTGGTTTTTGCAATAAGCCAAAGAAGTTTGTGAATCTGCCTAGTTCCCACTCTTGTAAGTTTGTTATCAGGATCATATTCCATCTCCCATCAGGACCTTGTGTATCCCTATGAGCCTCTATGGTAGTGTCCTTTCCTATTGTTAAATTGTAGATGTCTGGAAATAGGTCAATGAGCTTCTATGCATCAGTTACAAAATTCCATCTCTTTGACCTTGGTTTACAAATTTAAGCATAAGCTGAAATGACATTAAAGACTTGACAAGTGGAACACAGCACAAGTATTAACACATGGTCTGCCATATCAGACTATCTAATCATTAATTGCCCATTGCTTCCCAGTTTTCTTCATAATAATTTTTTTTTTCACATGTTTATAAATTATGGCTTTTTTATATCGGTCTTGTTCATTTTGATGGTGCATTTTAGAGCAGTTCAAAAACCTAAAGAATCACTCTCCAATGAAGAAACTGTTGTTGAGATTTGCAAGGGGAAAAAAAGAAACTCATTCCCAAGGAACTTGCAAACCGTGGCCAGTGTGTGTATATAGTTGATTCTTCTTCTCCCTTCCCTTTTCCCTTTTTTTAATCAAACTGAAACTGAAATTTTGTAGTTATTGGTCCAAGGTGGGATAAATGGTTAGATCTATCTGTCAGAATATTGAGATTAACTGAGCTCAAAAACACACCCTCAATAGGGTTCATGTGTATCGTTTTATAGATGTACA
>QLOD02000013.1:38863237-38886676 GCA_003260245.2 Sideroxylon spinosum | reverse complement strand
ACTCTCTCTAGATTGGTTGGATGAATACCAACAGTTCCCTGATTCCAGCCTCCAATCCACTGAACCTCCGATGATCCTGCGGATCGTTGTGTCGTTTGGGATGTTCCTCAGACCTTGTTCCAAGTCCGGGAGCAAGTTATCCTAACGGAAGTAACCGCGGGAGTTCCCACGCGTGGAGGTTCCCGCGGGGAGCCTCCCGCGTGCTAATGGTGAGTTATGTTCCGCGGAAATGTTTTCGGCAGCCGCGGGGCTTAAGACCGCGGCTCATATACCTACAAGGAGAAAGGCGTGTAGGCTCATCCCATTCTACATTATGTGGATTGTGTTGGGAGAAAGAAAGATATAACTTTTTAAAGATAAAAAATTCTCACTATTTAGATTGAAAAGCTCATTTTTGGCTATGCTCTATAGTTGGTTAAGAGGAGGTATAGATCCAGATGTAATTGGATTTTTGAATTTCACTAAACACATGGATAAGCCATAGACTCTCAAAGCGATTTTTTTGTACTTGGGTGGCATTCTCTTGATGCATTTTCTAAAGTAATTTCGCTCATAGAAAACGATAATATTTTGTTGATTAATTTATTATTAGGGTTTCATCCATTTAGATAGATTTTCATTTATACTTCTAAAGATTTTTTTGCATTTCTTATTTTGTGCCACTTCTGATACTTTACCCAAACATCTCCAAAGTGTTTCTAGAAGGTTTTTGTATCCATAAGGCTGTCACTTTATAAGTTGCTACTATGACCGTCTTATCTTGAAACATTAGCACATAATTTTAACTTAACCTCTTCTGTCTTCATCCATGCATCAGATTTTCTTTACTAATTTTTACTTTTATAGTTTGATTCTCTAGTTAAGCCCGGAGAGGGAAAGGCGGGCTCGAGAACGACTTATGACCGTTCACGCTCCCCCTCAAGGGGAATCGCATGCAGTCGCAAGGTTGTGTTAAAACGTCTCACTCAAAAACTAATTGACAAGTAATGGAGGATATTGGTTAATGATGCACTATTTTATTGATGTAGGATAAATCCCAATATGCTCTGTCACATGTCACCTCCACTCATACATGGAGATGTAGACTACTGCACCGAGTATGAGAGGGGGCGAATCTCCCTAAACCTAGACTAATACCATGTGAGACCATCCAACTCAAAACCACTTGTTAAGGAGTGCAAAGGCACATAGGGATCTTATACCGGTTTGGGAGAGACTATTTATCAATGTGAGATAAATCCTAACAGGTTACATTGCATTCATCTTTGGATGCGAATTTGAATCTGGAAAACGGAGACTAACCGTAGGTATTTTGCATTTTAAACTACAAGATTTCTAATGGGGATCGTCTATGTGCCGTGATACAAATAGTGTCTACTATTGGTTCTAAATTTGTTGGTTTCGTTTTTTTTGGCTTCACATTTCCTTGGCTTATGCATGATATCTGTATTTCAAGATCTCAACATGATATGGTCCATGATACATATATGCATATATATATTTTTTTTCATCTGATTTTATTTTGAACATTTCTCAAGTTTTCCAGTGTTATATTAATCTCTTGCTACTTATCCATTGAAATATTCGTACTTTTAAAATTGCAATATACCCTTTTTTATTGCTATTTCATTCCTTGCTTACGGGTTGATATAACCTTGCAATATACCCCCTTTTTTTTTTCTTTTTTTTTTTTTTTTTTTTTTTTGTGATACCAGGGACTGATTACTGACGAACGTGAAAATATTGACCCAGATGCCTTGCCATTTGCAAGGAAGATCAAAGAAGCTGGTCGTCAAGGGCTAAGTGAAGGATCAAGCCTTATGGAAGTGGTCAGTAAAATATCTGATACTCTATCCCAGTTCATAACTTATGTTGCTCATGCTGTTATGAGTAAAGTGTATTTGGTTTGGCTGAATCCAACTCTAGGCCTGCACTTTTGCTAGAATTTTCATTATGCTGCTCCACCTCCTGCTTATGCTAGGATTTCTCAAGATATTTATTTTGTTGGTGTATTGTGGTTATATTTTGCCGTGTCACAATCAATGCAAGTGATTTTGAGCTGATTCCTACTTTAAAATGACCATTGGTCTTGGTACGTGTTAATAAAGAGATTTGAGTATCTTGTGGGCATCCACACTTCTTGAACACTCAATAACAGATGCTCGACGCTTGTATTCGACTTCTTCTTGGTAGCAAGTTTCATAACTTTGGATACCCTGTCCACTTGTTGGGCACTTTCAAATCCGGCAATATGAAATGATTGAGATTCCCCATTGAGTGACCTAGTTTCTCAAATTATCCCTATAGGGGCCGTTGCTGCACTTTGGGAGCCAGCACAGGGGTCATTTTGTTTCACCAAAAAAAGGAATACTATGATTTGGCAAATTTAGGGATAGCAAATAAAACAGATTTGTTGGGTTGCCGCCCCACTGTTGTTGTGATTGGGCTTGGGGTGAGTACAAGAGAGAGAAAATCGGTTCCCCCTTCTACTCATCTCTCTCTATGGGGTAAAGGAGATTCAGAGACAATTAACAAAATTGTTCATTTATTAGCCCAATGGCAGAGCTTGCCCTGATTAATTAGGCCTTGTGCCTAGGGGGTGAGCGTTCAGCCAAATGGGTAGTTTTTGTGCTCATCACCACTTGACAGTATCTTGGTCACACATGCTAGGTCAATCTTTGATGTCATATAGGTCTTGCTTCAAGCTATTGCAGAGGAGAAGAAACATTATATGGGATAAAGCCACTAATGGCACAAGAGAAAAGTCCAGCATTTACCTATTATCGTCTTGTTTTGTATCTCTGATGTCTTTCCTAAGTTTTCACTTCTTCCATTAGTTCTCCAAAAAAATTTATTTATGCTTGAATGAAAAGATGGACTCGCATGAGAGACGGCATCTTTTGTCATAGCTTATGTTTGTAACTAGATATTAAGTATAGGTCAAGCTCACAATTGCAGTCCTTTTGGAAGTTACCATGTTCACCGTACTTTGAAACAAATTACCCTAACATTTTCCTGTGGACATCAATTGCATTTATCTTTATGCTGTGTTTATTAACTCTTACTTCTTCTTTCCCATCCTACAATTAAAAAATGGTGAATTATGTGGTATATTTTTAAAATTTCGTGTTTCCGTTGAAGATAATTTTTGGTGTGGCTCGTTTGAGTTGAGTTGTCTTGTTTGGGTAAGGATTCCAGGAGCTATCTTTTCTATGAATTTATTGTGTTGATTCTCACAATGCTTTTGCCTTTTTAATTACTCCTACATAATTTCTAACTTGTTACGATGGATGCGTATTGCAATGTCTGAAGTCTGGTCTTGAGTAGCACTAGGGTAGCACCTTTATTTTTCAAAAAACCATTAGCTCCTGTGGGGCTGATTAATGGTTGGTTTTAGTAATTAAAGGCTTCCTTTAATGCCAGATCCACATATGAATATGTGGCATAACTATTATAAGTCAATTTGAGCACTTGATGGATCAGTTATTTGGTCTTGTATTCTTGCAATTGCCTTCAACGTATGAGAAATTAGGAGCCTGTTTACGCTTATCTTCCACCAACATTTACATGTTAACGAGCTTAGCTTGCTTTCTTATTTATGTTATTACCCCCTTCTTCCCCCTTCCTAACTTTCCCATTTCATAATTTTGTTTTATTGTGCTTTTGAATTTTTCCTTGAAATATTATCCTGAATAATATCTTCTGAGACAAGCAAAAAATGCTCTCTCTCTCTCTCTCTCTCTCTCTCTCTCTCCCTCCCTCCCTCTATCTCTCTCCCCTTGATGGAGGATATACAGCTTCTAAATTTTGACTGTAGACTTGATATTTATTATTGATGTCACATTGCTCATAACTTTTTCCTCTCTCTCTCTCTCTTTTTTTTTTTTTTTTTTTTTTCCCCAATTCTTTCCTAATCAGGTGCGGCAGGTGAAACCTGACGTACTTCTTGGGTTGTCAGCAGTTGGGGGCCTATTCTCCAAAGAGGTATAGAATGATTGAAGTAAATCCAATGGTTTTTCTAATCAAATATATGAATTGTTTTTTCTTATACAAAATGCATAAATTCCTCCACGAGGTAAAACCCTTCGAGGAATGGTTTTTCTGAATTATTACACTCTAGTTGTCATTTTGTCTGTATATCCAGCAACATGTTAGTTCATTGACTTCAATCATTGATGCATTGACATATCACGAGTCTGCCAGTCTATATGACCATTTCATAGATGGTAAAAGGCATTGTAAAACACTGGGAAAATAAAAGCATAAAACCGTTGCACAGCACTACATTAGGAAGGAAATACTGAGAAAATTTGCGCCTCCGTGACTAATTTTCCATCTGTGGTTGGTTTAAAATCAGTTAAAAAAATACCATGATCAAGTACGCTAGAATTTTTTTCTTGGTGTTAATGGTATGTTAACCCTGTTTCAGAATGTTTTCTTTGTAGTTCTATTCATTTACCATCTCTCCTCTCAATAATCCTAGCTTTGAAGATGCATGGATAACAAAAAGGGTTCACTTAGCTATCCTCAAGCCCCAGTTTTAGTGACTCACATGCACGTGGGTGCTTAATGATTTGATGACCATTCCTCGTAGCTAATTTACTTTTCTTAGCAGTTATTCCAACTTGACTATTGAAATTCTTGTAAATTTATTATTAGCATGGACTTCTCCCCATTTTTAAGTGAATTATTATGCTGCAGATTCATATAGAGGGCTATATGAACAAATCAGAGAAGCCAATGACATAACGCGAGGAATTTATTCACTTCGTCCTCAATTAGTAATATCTCAGTGATGCTTTAGATTATCTTCCTGTGTTAATAATTGCAGCTTATTATGTTTATACTGGCATTAGGTTATAGCAAGTTGGAATTCCAATGCATATGCGACCATATTACAGTTAAACAGAGTACTATTGCATAGCAATTTTTTTGGCAAGACATGCCTTATGAAGAAGATGTAATTACAAAAAGTAAACACTGAAATGTAGTTGGGCCCCTTGATCCTGTGTTATGCTGCCTCGATTACTCTGCTTATTAACTTTTGGCTTAACCAAACTAACAATAGGAATAAAGAACAGTCAACTTTATGTATCTGAATAGAATGCTGTTTGCATCTTGCTGGGCTCTGGCCAACCAGCAGACTTGCATGATGTCTAAAGAAGCTCTCGGCTGGAGTTATCGGTGTTAATTTTATTCATAGATTGGTTCAATACCTGGGTCTAATTCTTTCTAAAATGACAAGATTCACTTAATGTTTTAGGTGTTGGAGGCACTTAAATGTTCAACTTCAACCAGACCAGCAATCTTCCCGATGTCAAACCCTACAAAAAATGGTGTGTTGATTCATACTGGTTCGTAATTCTGAGGGAGACTTGCTATTCTTATTTCTATTAAATTTCTCTGGCAGCTGAATGCACTCCTGAGGAAGCATTTACCATTTTGGGTGAGAACATCTTATTTGCAAGTGGAAGTCCATTTAGAGATGTGGATCTTGGTATGTATTGTAGCTTCTCTCTTGAATGTTTGCACTTTCAAATCCTCGAGCGCATATTAGTTTCCATCCCATGCTGGCACTAAAATAGAAATGTGAAGAGTTAATGCATAGGGAAATACATTGAACTATGATTATGTTGCTCATGGTTCAGGCCATTATTTACCTTGTAATATATTTAATGACACACGTATTAACTGTTGCTTGCGAGATGAACTTGTTTTTTCCCCTCTCTCATCTGCATTGAATTCCATTCGGAGGTGAATGCTTTCCTTTGACTGTGCAATGTGCATAATCAAAATATTTTATTTTTGATTTGGAAAAACTCAATTCTGGATTTAGTTTTTGTTAAGTCATCAATTGTTTTTAAAGCTTATGCTATTAGTAAATGGCCCAACTATTTTCACTGAATGCTGTATTTTCTTTGTTGTTCCTTATTTGCAAACAATCTCTTGGAAGTCCTATCTGCAGAAGTATAAGTCAAAACAAGTGGAATTTGCTCTATCCTATAGATAAGTACCCAACCCAAAATCAAAATAATAGAAAAGCCCAAAAAAAGAGGGGGAGGGGGGTAAGACGCAAACACCTATTATTTGTCATATGGAAGTGGTTTACATGGTAAGCCCTTTCAAGTTTAATGAGTCATTTATTCAATGATTTTGGTCCTATTCCATAGAAAAATCCTATTCCATAGAAAAATTCAAATTAGTTCTAATTTGGTATATGCTCATGTGGAAGTGGTTTACATGTTAAGCCCTTTCAAGTTTAATGAGTCATTTATTCAATGACTTTGGTCCTATCCTATTCCATAGAAAATCAAATTAGTTCTAATTTGGTATATACTATCAGTTTTTTACTCGCTCGCTCGCTCGCTCTCTCGCTCTCTCTCACATTTACTTATTTAGGTCATAATGAAATTGCATAAATTTGGAGGTTAGACAATGTTTCTGATATTTTTAGTGTGGAAAGGTTAGAAATGGATTTGGTTCTATTCTTCTGCTCTCTTCTCTCTTTTTTCTTTTTTCTTTTTTTTTTTTTATTTTTTGTTTTTTTTTTTTGGGGGGGGGGGTAAAAAGAAATTTTAGGGGACCCTTTATCAATTTAGTTTAAAATATCTTACCTTCATTTTACCATGGAGTCCTTGAACATTGATATGTCTCTGTCAAGCATTTTGAATTTTGAAATATCTGTTGCATTGATATTAGAGAATTTACATAGTAAATTACCTACATAATTTTCATATAATTTGAACTACTTTGTTTCCTTTAACTTTGGGTTCTACAGGAAATGGTCGTATTGGCCATTGCAACCAGGGAAACAACATGTATCTCTTTCCTGGGTTAGTTTTAAATTTCTGCCGGTTGAAATTACAGAAGGTTCAAGATTTTTTTTCTATTTTTACCTATGTTCTAATTTTCTATGTACCTGATTATGCAGGATTGGACTTGGTACTCTTCTATCTGGCTCTAGAATCATATCTGATGGCATGTTGCAGGCGGCAGCTGAGTGGTACCTCTTTGCCCGACCTTTCCAAATTAACTTTGACATCAATGCCTGCGACATTTTTAGGACATGGAAATGATTCAGCTCCAAATATCCAATTCTTTTGAAAATTTGTTATTAACAAACCTGGAGGTGATGGTACAATATGATTGACCTTTCATTAGAAGAATGATCTGTATTAATTTAAGCAAAATCACAAATGCATATCTACATATTTAGGGTCCTGTTGGCCTAACTGCCTCACATGTTGGTTAATTGTTACCCACATGTGAACTGCTGCTCATTTTCTGATTTGTTTTTATTTTAATTTTTGACTTGGGAGTAACTATTCATTATTTCTTGTTTGGAGCAGTAGGGCAGTTAATTTTTTTTCCCCATTTCTCTCCTTTAAAGACAAGCAGGTCTCTTCTCCCACCCCCTTCTTATCTCTCTTTTTTCTTTTTTCTTTTTTTCCTCTCTTGCTAGTGGTTTTTTCCCTTATCCAATCACCACTTCCATGGGTACTGGCAAACAAATTGATGGTTGATGGTCCTTGTTATGTCCATGGACTCATTTCTATAACTGTGGTTACCCTTACTCCCCTCCTCACCCCTTGACCCCAGTACTTAACTAGAGCATACATGAAATCACCAAATTTTAAAGATCGCCATCCGTTGATCTCAATGTATCAATGTAACATGGAATTTTTGTTAGTATTTTTTCGTCAATTATAAATACAACACATAAGTTTACTCTAATAATGTATTGGGTGTATTTTTGAGTGAGGAGTATTCGGGCCTTTGACCAAATTGTCAAAAGTGAGTGAAAAGGTGTCAACGAAGTAGAAAGGAGTTGCAGATAGTGTTGGCTGAGGCAGCTCAAGTGAGGTCCAAGATGGCTCGAGTGGATACCCAAGTTGGATTGATCCGACTTTGATAGGAGGCAATATTTTGAAGACCTTTGGTGTCCAGACTTCTTATTTGGCCAAAATTAGCTTTCCAGTGTTTTTAAGCTTCCTCTGTTATAAGGCTCATGGAAGACAAATTTTTAGCCCTCGTTATTGAGATTACTTTGAGAGTTTCTTTGGGTGATTATTTTGTGTTTTAGAGAGATTTTTTAGAGTTTTTCCCTATTATTCTCTAGAGATCAATTACACTGATAAAATCATTGTACAGTGGATCTAGTTTAGCTCTTGATAGACTCTCAGGGGATATTAAAACCGTAACAGAGGAATTTGGTGTGAAATCATGGGAGTCGATCAATAAAAGGAGAACACTCCCACTAGTTCATGGATTTTGACACCTGGTTTGCACTAGGAATTTTGGCTAGGCTTGGGTTCTAAGTTATCGACTTATATTATTTATAGAGGATTGCTAAGTTTGGATTTTGGTTCTGTAATTTTCCTGCATTTTGGGGTTTCACGCCTAAATTGCGTATATCTTGTGTGATTGTTTTTGCATATTATTTTTTTGGCACACATTTAATTATAGCATAATCACCTTAATTAATTGACTCTATTGACTCCAACATCTGAACTTGATTCCATGCTTTTTTCTCTGTGTCTACCACATACTTCTATTGCTTAAAGGACCACCATCAACAATCATTTTACCAGACCCACCGCAATGAACCTGATGCCAGATCCAGATCTATCCATTGAACTGCCTGTATGGTAGAGTTTGCAAATTCTTAAAGAATTTGCAAAATGTGTTGAGAGAGAGAGAGAGAGAGAGAGAGAGATTTTGAAGGGCTGCATATATAATTAACTAATTGTACCGAAGAAATGTTTAGAAGGAATCTTGACAAATTTCTTATATTCTCGTTTTGAAACCATTGAGTCATTTGGAATCATTTACATGCTGTAAGGCTTTTGATATATTGGCTGCATTGGCTGCATATGTGCATACTAAGTGGAACGCAATTTCTAGACCTAATTTGTGGGAAGATTTTAATTTGGATAGCGAGTCTTTAACCTATTAGCTTTTCTATTTTTGGTTTTCTTATATTCGCTCAAAACTACAGCTTAGCTGCATATATGTCAGAGGAGGAGGTTCTTAAAGGAATAATATATCCTCCAATATCGAGGTACACTAGTTAGAAATTTCCCAGGAGATTGAAATCTTAAGTTGAAATGCATTGTGCTCGTGTGTTGACATTGTCTGTAAATGCAGAATACGTGACATAACAAAGGAGGTAGCTGCTGCTGTGATCCAGGAAGCTATAAAAGAGGATCTGGCCGAAGGGTACCGTGGAATGGATTCCCGTGAACTTCATAAACTTAATCAGGTACTTATGTTTTTATCACAATAATCTAGTTCATATTTCCCTTTTTAGTTGTTTTTAGGTCTTCTAGTGTTTGTGGTGTTGACTCCTAAGCTGACAGATACATTTTTGTCTGTCCTTTGGGGGTGGGGGGGGTGTCGGGGATTTGATATGCTGGATTAGCTGTGCCAAATTAGAGCTAGACAAAATTGAATTGAGAGATCTTATATGAAGAATGACAGTAAGGAGCCGTAAGGACGTATGATGGTCCACTTGGGGATATTTTTTTTTGGGTGCAGGGAATATATATATATATATATATATTTCGATAAATAAACAAGTAGTTTCATCAAAAGAGTGTCAATGGTAGGCCATCCAAGCACGAAACCTTTCTCTATCGCCAAATAAGTAATTTCCTTATGCTCGACATAATGCAAAAGATAATGTAAATCTGGCTCTCTTCCTAGATAACCAACTATCCAAAATAGGCGGAAAAAAAAAAAATATTAACCTACACAAAAAGATTTCATCGTCTTGAGAAATTCTCATACCTTTCCCCCAAATCAACCAAATTAGACAAAAAGGAATTAACTTGCGGACTTTCGCTCCCCATCGTGAGTCAAAGCCCTACATGGCATCTAATGTAAAGATCTATTGCATCCGAAAGCCAACTCCCCTGATTCTCTCTTCTAACCCCATCCCTTCTGTATAGGCACCGCCATTTCTCCAAAATTTACCTGTGTTTGGTAAGATTGTCAATCGTGAACATCCTATCATTAAGGAAGCACTAGATGAAGAATGCCACATTTGGGGGACACCCATTAACCCAAATGCTCTGCCAGGAGAAATTCTCCACCAGATTTCATTCCAGTGCCCTGTAATATGATTTGATCTAAAAATTTTCAGATTTGATCTGTCCTCCCATCCCCTACCTTCCATGAATAAATGGTTGGAAGGAGTCTTGTTTGGCTCTCTAGTTTCCAATCCTGGACATTTTTTGAAAGTATTAAGTTCCAAGATATGACTCCACTATGATTGAAAAAATTCTGCAGCAGCACCATTTCTTTCCGATGCTAAATCATAATATGGATACAATTCCTTAAGGTTGCCCCCCCCCTCCCCAAAAACAAATCCAAAACCCACAAAGGTCTTGCCAAAATTTAACTCTAGCACCAAATTTTTTTTTTCTTTTTTAATTAGTAAATAATAGAGAAATCATGTAAAATGGAAATTACATCAGTACATCCTAGAGGCAAGGACAAACGAAAGGGGTCCAAAGGGGACGTTTGCTCCCTGAAAATTTTAGAAATTTCATTTTGTATATGATATGTACATTGTAGACTTACACTAGTAGTAGTCTAATGTGAATTTAAGAAGGATTGCGCTCCTATTTTTATTGTAGTTTTCTATTTGATTTTGACTGAACTTATAAATCAGCAACTCCTTTGATTTATCGTGATTTTTTTCCCTTGAGATTCCTTATTTGTATTGATTTCCACACTTAACATGAGGGTATGTAGAAGATAGAAATAATTGAAAAGATGCATGAAAGTAAAGGATCTGGCTCCTCTACAATTTTTTTTTTTGCTTTTTTTTCTATTATTTTAAATCTCAATCGTCCATTTTGATCCAAGGGCTGATAATACAAACTCAATTTATAATAAATACAGAAATAATTAGAATACAAGAATTGATGAAGAAAAATCAGTACAATACACACAAAAATTATACTGTTAACCATTTGATAAAAATGAATGATCGACATTTAAAATAACAAAAAAAGAGTAGACAAAAAAATTACAAGAGAGCCAAATCCAAAGTAAAAGGGGGATAATATTTTATTCAAAGCATTCCAAATTGTTTTAGGTATGTTCATATCATATTGAAGTTTATTAGGAAAGCCTTTTCATAAGCTTAGATACTATTTCATATTAGTTTGTTAGTATTATCAATATAATAAAAAGTGCATAATTATTTTGAACCTTCCTTAAAAATTAAATAACATTCAGTCTTTGAAATGTTACTACCTATTTATCTTGTTTGATTATTGTTTTCTATATAAATTTGGATTTTATTCTAAATTTGGATGAAAGTGGTGATACTCTCAGAAAATCTCAAACAATGATAAATCTTTCATTTGTCGCTTTTTTAAGGTCAAGATAATTCATTATTCATCAAACAAAACCCCCCCTTCTCCCAACTTGAAATTCTGAGGAGGAATCTCTCTCTCTCTCTCTCTCTCTCTCTCTCTCTCTCTCTTTCTCTCGTACACAGGAGGAAATTGTAACATATGTGGAGAACAACATGTGGAGTCCGGAATACCCGACATTAGTTTACAAGCAGGATTGAGAACTTATCTTCTAGCAAATGGAGATTTGCCGTAACTCATGCTTGGCTACTGAATATGTACCTGGTCCCTGTCTGTGATCTCTACCTCAGAACAAAATGCAGTCTTTTCTGTGTTGATCGTAAAAGTTGTCATTATCAGGTTTATGTACCAGTTGTGTATTCCCACAATTTTATATTGTGCTGTTTCGAGGAGCAAACAAGATTTTTGTATATTATTAACTCTCTCTCTCTCTCTCTCTCTCTCTCTCTTGTAAGGGTAATTAATTCACTTCCTGGAATGAACTCCCAAAGGTCTGGAAAGAATTTATTCATTTTGAGAATGCTCAATTCTACCATAGATTCATTTTACTTGATCATTCCACGTATTAATGGCTTTGAGATTGGTTGCTATGGTTTAATGATTTTAATTCAAAATGTCAGTTATTGTTCCATAAAGATTAGAAAATATACAAGTAAGATTATATACAACACTCGTATGCCTTTGTTAGGTTATGGTTCAGATACAGAAAATTTATTTAGTTATTTTTAATTGTGTAAAATATGAAAAACAATTATGAGATAAATGATAAAAATAAATAAATAAATAACTTTGTAATTAAGTCAAATTTGGAATTTAAGATTAAGCTTGAATTGGGCTTAGAATTTAAAATATTGCATGCGTTTTGTCGTATTAATTTACATGTTAATTCATATTTGAACGTTGAGCCTAATTCTGGAAATACCTGTTTACCCAAGAACTGTGAATTATAAGGTCAGAATTGTAACAATTTTGAACTTTTTGGATGATCGGTGCTTGAATGTTGTTCTGCAGTGAGAAATGCTACTCATGTTGCCGAAATTGTTTGATTATTCCTTGAGCATTTGCTTTTTCCCCTGATTTTATGGTTAATTTTGAGCTGCTTAATTCCTTTCTTCAATTCGATGACTCTGCAAATTACGTGCTAAATCTACGTAATTTCATGAAAACTTTACCATTCGATTGGGATGACGAGAGAACCAAAGCTGACTTTTGGCATTTTTTTTTTTTTTTGTTTTTAAATGAAATTATCGGTGTCCTTTTGTTAACAAAGGAAGGGCAAAATAATAAATTTAATAAATTGCATAGGGCACAAAATTGACTTTTTTTTCTTTTTTTTTTTTTTATTTTAAACACGTCAAATGCACCTCGGGAAAAAGAAAAAAAAAAAAAACTAATTTTTTATCTAGTGGCTGAAAAGAGCTCCATCTTCTTCATAGGTGCCCAACTCAACTTACAATTGATTGGGGGATATGATGCTACGTTATATAATATCACATGATAAGATAATTTTTATGTGAGGTTATTTTATTGATAAATTATTATAAGAGAATGATTTGATAGATGAAATATTGATTCCAACATGAGAGTGTAAAATGTAATGCAGTGATGCTGCCTGGAGGCACACAGTATTTTAACCCAAAAAATGAAAAAATAAATAAATATTATTTTTATGAAATTTTATTTTTTTTTGTCTTGTTGTTATTTTAATAAAAAAATAAAAAATATTGTCCACTTGAAAATATTTATCAGATTAATGTCAATGAGAACGCACTTCCATTTTGCATTTTCTTTATATTTTAACTTCTCTAAAAATTTATTACGTTTTCTTTGTATTTTAGTTGTCCCAAAAAACGTATTTTTGTTTTGCATTTTACTCCAACCAAAAAACATGTGTCCAATATACAAAAATGTATATATATTATCGAAAGAGGAGCTGAGGGAGCAGTGGCGTCGGTCATTCAATTCTACAGTGTCGATAGTAACCATTGACTGAATGGTGGCAGCTAAGTGCAATTAACATTCAAGGAGAGCGAGAACAAGTGAAGGAATGTGATGATGGAGTGAAGTTATGAAGTTATCACAATGTCTTTTTTGATGAGGCAAAATACAAAATGAAAGTGTATTTTCATGGGAAAGCAAATTACACAAAAAGCATACTTTCAAAATACATTTTTAGGTTTAAAAAAAATGAATTATGAAAGTGTGTTTTCATTAATTACTATAAAAAAAAAAAAAAGAGCATGTTTTCATTAACATTTTTTTGGCAATTATTTTTAATTGGGTAGTATTTTTAAAATTTTTTTTATTAAAATAACAGTAAAACAAAAAAATTCCATTCTTGTGTGCCTGATACCTAGTTTGAGACTCTGTAAAATAATACGAATCTCTACAAATCTTTATAAAATTTAAAATTTTTACTTATTATACAAATTAGGAGACTATAATTTTTATAAATTTATATTCTGAAAATTATTAAAAATTACTAAAAATCTCTAAAAATTATTCACCTTTTATTTTTCAGTACGAATTACAAATCCACAAATTTTATCAAATTTTATTATTTTTTTGTCATTCCCAACACCCCTACTAATATTCATACAATTTTAAAGCAACATTTGTTTGTCGGAAATAAACGTGGGATAAGTTTTGTTATTTGGTAGGGCCCACAAAAGTGGCGTTCGTTTTGAACAATGCAATTGAGCGATTGGATGTCATATCCATTGAAATGTAGGATGAGACAACCCATTGAACCCTTGGTATTGCACAATCGGCGTTCCAGATTAGATAAGGATTTTACTATTTTGCCCCTAATCATGTAATAATCCGCAACAAATCTAAACCCTATTCTCGAATCTCGCTAACTGTTACTTTTTTATCTATCTCCCTACTATCTTCTCTCTCTATCTTAGACCCATTGATTTCTCCCTGCTTCCTTTTCTCTTTCATCTTGGACTCAATTGATTTCTCCTCTTGATCGTCTTTTTCATCAATAGAAAACTCATCAATAGTGCCGAAAGTAGATGGTCTTCTAGAGAATATATTTGAAATAGTCTTCAATCTTAATTTACCAAACTTTTAATCGTTCAGCCACCAGTTTTCAAGGTGTGCTCATCATATGAGTAATTTTTAGGCATGCCCATATTGTTGTATAAATTTACATCAAACCCTTTTTATAAACCCAAAAAAAAGAAAAAAATGAATGAACAGTTGAAGGTGGATTCATGAAGTTAGGCTAAGTTAAAACTTTGTAATTGATGATATTTTACACAGATTTTGTTTTTGTATATAAAAGCAGTTCACTTTTTTCTTAAACCCCAATTTACTAAATTCAATTTTACTAAAGGGTAAAAAGTTATTTCATACCGTTATCTTGTCATTTATATATTTCTTCTTTATATATATATCAAACACAGTATTATTAATCCACAATACTACACGTGCTAGTATTATTATTACTTAGCTTCTATTTTTTATACTGGCAAACAAAAGTTGCCTAAACATTTTATCCAATCTCGCTTCCAAACGATTCATCAAGCAAACAACATCAAAGATTTCAAAATTTAAAATTCCAGACCGTTGATGTCAAAAAATTTAAAATTAAAAATTGTGTAAATTAAATGAGGTGAGAACCCACCCAATCATATTTTAAATAACGACAACAGTACGCACCTAGCGCACTATAACATTTGTCCTTGCACCGAACATCAGTCTCTCTGCTCTAAGCTCATTCAGTTCGCGTTGATTGGAAGTCCAAACCTCCCTCTGTATTATCTCGCTCTCGCTGTCCATCTTCTTCTCAGATTTTACTTCTTTTCGAAGTCCTTAGGCTTTTGAGCTGAGATCCGCTTGGATTTGGGGAATATGGCCACCATGGAGAGCTTAATCGGTCTCGTCAATCGCATCCAGAGGGCTTGTACTGCTCTCGGAGATTACGGCGGTGGCGATACCGCCTTCTCTTCTCTCTGGGATGCTCTTCCCTCCGTCGCCGTCGTCGGTGGGCAGGTATACTGTTCCGTCATTTCAGTTGTTTTAGATTTAAACTAAAATTAGCCTTCCGGAAGTTCTTGTTCTGGTGGCGAAGAGTTTTTTTTTTTTTTTTGTGTGAAAATTGTGCCCTTAAAGCGAATGAGAGAGATTAGGTGATTTTTTGAATGATTGATTCTATTATGTTGTTGCTTGATTTGATTTTGTTTCGATCTGAGCCTCGTCCAAACTGATAATCGTTGGGAGTATAGAATTTCTAATTATCTGATTTTCTTTTGTTTTGAGCTGAGATCAGAGTTCTGGAAAATCTTCTGTATTGGAGAGCATAGTTGGGAGAGATTTCCTTCCTCGAGGATCTGGTTAGGTTTTGTTTACTTTACCTTTATAAAATTTGTTTTCTAAACTTTGCGTCCTGCTTAATTGTTTTTTATTTGATATTGTAATTTAATTAAACGTTACTATGGGTATTTTCAGGGATTGTCACTAGGCGACCCTTGGTCTTGCAATTGTACAAGATAGATGACGGACAGGAGTATGCGGAGTTTTCGCATCTGCCTCGAAGGAAATTCTCTGATTTTGGTGTGTAATTTCTTCTGAGAATGACTTACCACTTAATGTCATAGTATCATGTGTTTTAAAATTGGATAACTGAGGATGATAAAATTCCTATATGCACTAGTGAAGTTAAAATTAAGTAAGAAGATAATTGATACTAAATGCAATTACAGTTGCAATATTAATTTTTGGACTTCGTAATGAATGTGAAGGTGTTAGGTGAAAAACATCTTGCAGCCCATTGCTCAGCTTAATGTTATCAAGATTCATATGGATCTCTACTAGGGCTAAGAAATTTCTATAGTTGCATTTCATAATGTATTTCATTGTGTATTCCATTTAGTTGCACCATCGATGTCATATGACTATAGTTGGTTACATTCCACTACTCAGCTTAGGTTCGGTTCTTCATCAAGGCAATATTGAAGTGGTGTATATATGTATGTATCTATATATTATGATACTAGAGGTATCAAGAAGAAAGTAGTGAAGAGGTCAATATAGGAAGCTATTGACACCGCTTTGGAAACTTGTATAGAAATTAATTTTTATTGCCTTCAATAAATCATTTTATTTTACAAGTATTTTGCCAGTCTACCAGAAAATTGTGCAAGCCAAGCATTTACTGTCATCCTTTTCTTTTTCCTTTTAATTGTTCATTTTGGATGATGGTGTTCCAGGTGAAAGTAGTGTTCATCCAACCAACGAATAAAAGATAAAGCGCTTTGCATTCCTACCCTATTTTAATTTTTTCTTCTTGCCAGTTATAATTGATAATAGGAAAAACCATAGTTATTCCATTTTGTTTTCAGCTTGCCATTAATGTGTTAGTTTCAACATTTATTGTTATTAATTTTTTCTTCCCCCTTGTTCCTTTGGCAACTATAATTGATATTGATGCTGGAACTGATCCTTTCACCTCTTCTGCAGCCATGGTTCGCAAAGAAATCCAGGATGAAACTGATAGGGTCACGGGAAAGACAAAGCAGATTTCTCCGATTCCGATCCATCTAAGCATATACTCTCCGAATGGTGGGTTACTCTTTAACCATAATTGCTGGTGGGCTAATTGAAAAAAATATATTGCCAGACTTGCTAGAAACTCCTTCCCTTTCGTCCTCTTGTTGCTGGCACTTCGACACATCATGTGCCCATGCATAATTTCTTCTTACTTCATTTTATGCTGCCTCCTTAAAAAAGTTGCTTGGGGTTTCTTTACTGGTCACATGGAGCATAATATAATGATTCATTGGTCGTCATGAAACCTGTGTTGCCATTGTCTGTGGTTCTCTGTAACTAAAAGAACTTGAGTTCAATTGAGTTACATGAACTTGGCTTCAATAGCCACCTTGCTTTAAACAACCTTTTTTTTTTATTTAAACAAAAATGAAAATACTAGTTTTTCCTTCACAAGCCTAATTAAATATGCAAAGAGGAAACATGAATTGGGAAGTATACTTGGGTGAAAATGCCTGTATATTTGTTAATTTGTCAGTGACATGTGCCATGATTCTGAGCTTATGCAATAAATTGAGGCTTGGTTTGGCAGAATCCTGTTTTAGGAGTTATTTTTTGGCCTTTTTTTTAAGAAAACAAGTTTTCAAACCAAAGTCCTAGTTTTTTTAATTTTTATTTTTATTTTCCTTATTTAGCAAATAGCCAAATGGAAAGTCTCTGGGAATTTCTTATTATTAATGATTAATTTAATAATATTAGTCAATGTTTTTTATTTAATAAATTATTATTTATAAATCAAGAATGAGGACAAAATTGTCATTTGTGCTAAAAAAGGTAAACTTGTTCCCAGATGGAGTTGGCAATGGAGCTTTTTTTGAGTCGTTTTGGTTTTTACCTGAAAAAAAACAAGTTGCCAAACCAAAGAAAGCCTTTTGAAGCTTGCTGATGTTAAGTCTCTCAGGGAAGTTTTTATTTTTATTTTTTGATAATTAAATAGAATTTATTAATAATTATAATGAGGCATTAAGAGAATGCCTTAGCACAATCCAAACCAAACACCCGACTAACTACTCAAACTTTCCACAAAACTTAAGAACTCTCAGGGAAGTTTTTATTATAAATCATAATTTGATATCAATCAATGATTTGTAATAAAAAAAATAATTACAAACCAAGAATGAGGGCTAAATTGTGATTTATGTTCAAAAAAGCAAAACATGCTGCTTAAACACTTGCTTTTTTTTTTTTTTTTTTTTTTTTTAAGCATAAATGACAATTTTGCTTTCATTCTTGGTTTATACTTATTTTTTTATTAAAAAAAATTTTGGCTAATATTATTAAACTAATGATTAATAATAAAACTTCCAAGAAAAGCATTCCATTAGGCTTTTTTTTGCTTAACAAACAGAGAACTTGGTTTGGCAACTTGCTTTTTTAGCTAAAAGGCCAAAACGCTATAAAAAAAGATTGGTTGCACATCAAGCTTGTAGCAAAAGGCACCTAAATAGCTACTTAACAAATTAGTTCCCAATGGCCTTTTTTTAAGTGAGTTCTTTTTTTAGCAGAAAGCTAGTTCCTAAACTCACCTTAAGTCCAGTCTGTGTTTGAATTGACCTAATACTATTTTGAGTCAAGGTTGTAAACATTCAAAAAGTTAATTTTTGATAAAACTTTAAATTGAATAAACTATGTTCACTTTTTTTGCACTGACCAGATCTGGGAGGCTTTCAGCCCTTTGCGAGAGAAACTTTTAGTTGAAATTCTTTTGAAGGAGGGATCCAGACAGATGTTGCTTTTTGTTATTGATTGTTACTGAAGATAAATCTTTTACTTCATCTTTTAGACAATAGTGAATTTCTTGATAGCCTGTTCTTTTATCCCCACTTTCCATGTGCATCTAAATGTATGTACGTGCATTGTATAACTTTATTGACGCCAATCTTTGGTTTCTTTTTCTCTGGCAGTTGTCAACTTAACCTTAATTGACTTGCCTGGTTTGACGAAAGTCGCTGTTGGTATGTTCTACATATTTCAGTTTCCATGTAGAACTTGGAATTGATGTAAACTTCATCCAATCATGACTTTTGATGTTTGTTCTTTGCAGAGGGACAACCTGAGAGCATTGTTCAGGACATTGAAAGCATGGTGCGATCTTATGTTGAAAAGGTAACAAGGGACGCTTTTTTCTTCCTGAATGGAATGTACCCACCCTCGGGATTGTTTTAGTTAACTTTAATGCCCCTTTTTACTTCTTATTACTTTATGTCAATGTGTGAATCATGGTAGTATAGGGAAAATAAGAAGAGAAGAGATGAAAGAAAAGAAGTGTTATGTGGAATTTCGGATATTTCTACTGAAGAACATATCTAGAAAGGTCTTACACAATTGCTTTGAGTAATAAGACCTACCCAAGCAATCAATGTGTCAAATCTATATGTTTAGAAGTTTCATCAGAGTTGTTTGTTTCCATCTTTACTTAGCTGATAAAAATTTGCTTATTGCAACTCTTATGAATAAGTCCAAGTTGGAAAGAAATTATTAAACATGACCTTATCTCTATAGATCTAACGGAGGACATGACCTTAAACAGATTTGGTGTCGTCAAATTCATATAACCGACCCCACCTAATGGGAAAATGCTTGGTTTGGTTTGGTTAGCTCTTATGAATAAGTCCCTAGTTATTAAAGCCTCTAGGTTGTCTACTGGTGTGCAAAGACTTTTCATATTACTCCAGCAAGGCATTCTACTTAGCTTTTTATTGCCATCTTTAGTTAGCTTGTAGCATTTGTATGCCATGAACTCATAAACATGTGGTTGATGATTTTACCAGCTTCAGTAAAGAAGTCACAGTTAGATTATTGATGAAAATGTGTTTTCTGCAGCCTAACTCCATTATACTGGCAATATCTCCAGCCAATCAAGATATAGCAACATCAGATGCTATCAAACTTGCAAGGGAGGTCGATCCCACGGGTGTGTTCTGTTTGCTATTGATCACAGCTAGATTATGAAATTTGCTGGACTTATTATGTCAAATGGCTTGGATTTTATCTTACAGAATTTCCTTTGCCACTTATTTAGGTGAACGGACATTTGGTGTTTTGACAAAGTTGGATTTGATGGATAAAGGAACTAACGCGTTGGATGTAGGCTTTCCTCTATTTCTCTGTCTTCCCATGCAATTATCTCATAATGTCTTATTTTATTGAGTTTATTTATTTATTTTTATCTTTATTATATTTGTTGCTATAGTTCATTTTAGTAAATATTGCATTTTAGGTCAGACAATTTCAACTATTGGGTCCTTGACAAGTGGTGCCGTAATGCCTCATTACGTGAATACCTCATTATGTGCTTCTCCAAATTAATTTTTTATTAATTTCTCCTCTGCATTTCATTACATCTAGATAAAGCATTATGAAATACTTGTAGATTACTAATTTTTTGTACTTTCCCTTTTTTTTTTTTTCTTTTTTTTCTCTGTTGGATCAATGATCTTCCCCCCTAAAGGTTCTGGAAGGGAGATCCTATCGTCTACAGCACCCCTGGGTTGGAATTGTAAACAGGTCACAAGCTGATATCAACAAAAATATCGATATGGTTATTGCAAGGCGGAAAGAGCGTGAATACTTTGCTACAAGTCCTGACTATGGTCATTTATCTAGTAAAATGGGTTCAGAGTATCTTGCAAAACTTCTGTCCAAGGTATACTTTGTGTATATTGTCCATACTTTAATATTCGTTTTGAATAAAATATGGCACATTTTTTGATGAGTGTTTTTATTTTCAGCACTTGGAATCTGTAATTAAGGCAAGGATACCGAGTATCACATCGTTGATTAACAAAAACATTGAAGAGCTTGAATCTGAATTGGACCACCTCGGTCGGCCTATTGGTGTTGATGCAGGGGTGAGTAGTCTTTACCTCATAATTATTCCAGAATGCGGCACTAGCTTATGCTGTCAGTAATGGAAATGTTATGTTGCAGGCTCAATTGTACACTATTTTGGAACTTTGCCGTGCCTTTGATCGTATATTTAAGGAGCACCTGGATGGAGGGTAAGCACTTTATCTTCTTCTTCCTCTTCAGGCACAGTTTATACTTTGATCTTCAAACTACCTGAGTTGATCTCATAAGCTAGATTTGGAACATGGATTTGTGGAGGAAAAGGAAAAGTGCAGGGAAAATAAAATATTATTAGTTCGCATAATTTTTTATGCTTAACTTTGTAAAAATTATTTTTTTAACAAATATCTATTCAGTTTCTTCTCATTTTTCTAACTCAACTAAATAAATAAATTTGACATTTTCACCTCATCTTTCTTTCTTACCCATTTTCTGTCACTTTTCATTTTCCTCAGCAAATCCATGTTTCCGAAAGTTGCTTTACATTTTTTTTTTTTAAAATATATACTAGAGGTCTCCCCACGTTTGGTGGGACTAGTAGCATTACTTTACACTCCATTTGGAAATTTTTGTTATTATTGTTGAATACAAAATTATTAGTAATAAAATTGCTCCTTTCTCTATCAGTTTAAACTTCCCCCTTTTTGTAATAGCTTAAGCTGTCTGATAAAATGGTGGCTAACATACTTATGAGCCTTGAAGATTATCCATGTTGGAAGTTCTCTATCCTTGGTGAATTTGACAAGTTATAGCCTGAACTCACCAATGGGATTTAAGGGGTGTTTGATTTACCAAAACTCACCACTTTTTACCAACTTTTTGTACTTTCTTTCAATCAAATTTCGTCATATATTATTTTTACATCACATCTTTGTACTTTTGTTGTACATTTTTGCCATCCAAACACCACCTCATTCATAATACGTCTAGATTCTAGACATTCCAAAGAACTTGTGTACATAGCCAACCTTCAAAAAGGAGGAATCCTCAGGTGAATGTGAGTTATCACCTAAGTTGATGATACTGGATCAATTTTTTGTTTTCTATTGAGAAGATCGTCATTATTGAAATGATTTATTAGTAACAAATTTCAGTGATTTATTAGTAACAAATTTCAGTTTGTGTGTGAGGTAAAAAATGAATTTTGTGTTCAAATGCTTTGCAGAATATGATTGGCCTGTAAATATTGTGTGACATCCATCCATTTGCATACTCAACCAGCATAATTGTTTTAGGGCTTATTGAGTTGGTGCCCAAACTCGGTCAATCTTTACTACGTTATTGGCCACTGCTTTTTTTGCTGACTCAAATTCTCACTTTTACAACTGGATTTTATGTTTTTGATATATTATAGTTTGGAATGCAGGCGGTTTCAACTTGTTCTCTAATAAATGGGTTAACAGGTACTTGTTTTTTTATCGAGCCAAGCTGACTCCTAACCCCTGCTCATTTTTTTTGCCCCTAGTCTTGGTTGCTGAGTTGTTTCTTTGGTATGAACAAGCAGCTACAGTGTAGGATTTGAAAGACAGAAGTAGAACATTAATTATTTACTGTGTGCCTTTTGTTTTTGTTGAGTGCTTGGTGTTTTGTGCGTTATTTTCCTTCATTCTTTTCCCGAACCTCGCCTTACATGTGTGTTATTAATATTTGTTGATTTGTTTTCCTTTCTATTTATTTCAGTCGACCTGGAGGTGATCGGATATATGGAGTTTTTGACAACCAGCTTCCTGCTGCTTTAAGAAAGCTCCCATTTGATCGGCATCTTTCTCTGCAGAATGTGAGGAAAATTGTTTCAGAGGCAGATGGTTACCAACCACACTTGATTGCACCTGAGCAAGGTTATCGACGACTTATTGAGGGGTCATTAAATTATTTTAAGGGTCCAGCTGAAGCTTCTGTTGATGCTGTAAGTAGTAGCGTTACACTTCATAGTGCACACTTGTTTCATTTGAACTGTCTCCAAGTTCATTAAAAAATTCCATGAGTGCATTAAATGAACAAGGATTCTTAAATGTAGGTTCACTTTGTTTTAAAGGAACTCGTCAGAAAGTCAATTGGAGAAACTCAGGTGAGCCACCGTTTGAATTTAATTGCAAAAATTTTCTAGCTAAAAGCAGCCTTACAGCCCTTGTCAATTGAGAAGTGTGTGAACATTTTTTTTGCTTTCAATGGGAATAGGAGTTGAGGCGGTTTCCCACTCTGCAAGCTGAAATATCTGCTGCTGCTGGTGAAGCCTTGGAAAGGTTTCGGGAAGAAAGTAGGAAGACAGTTCTAAGATTGGTGGACATGGAATCCTCATACCTGACTGTAGATTTCTTCAGGAGACTGCCTCAGGAGGTGGAGAAAGGTGGAAACCCTGCTGCTGCCTCAACGGTGGATCGTTATGCAGAGGGGCACTTCAGGAGGATAGGGTCAAATGTGTCTTCTTACGTGGGCATGGTGTCTGAGACACTCAAGACCACCATTCCCAAGGCAGTGGTTTATTGTCAGGTCAAGGAGGCCAAACATTCATTGCTCAATCGCTTCTATCTCCTAATTGGCAAGAAAGAGGTTCTCTCTCTCTCTCTCTCTCTCTCTCTCTGTGTTTTTTTTTTTGGGGGGGGGGGGGGGGGGGGGGGGTGTGAAGTTTCTTCAATTTTTGGCACAC
>QLOD02000013.1:38840753-38858705 GCA_003260245.2 Sideroxylon spinosum | reverse complement strand
ATTCATGGCATATATATGTTTTGCAAGCGTATAAATATTTCTTTCAATCTACCTTCCAATCTTAATGTGTATTGCCGACCCAAAAAACCAAAAAAAAAAAAAAAAAAAAAAAAAAAAAAAAAAAAAAAAAAAAACAACTATTCAATTTTAAAAGCCCTATAGATATAGTGCCATGAAAAAAAAGGGGAAAACATTCATTCAAAACATGCTTCAGACCTTGCTCAATCAAGTTTTGGGTTGAATTTAGGTCGCATCAAGGTGCTGAACATTTTTATTGATATATTATTGTTTCAGGATAATATGCATCCCTAAAAATTTTATTAATATATTACCGTTTCAGGAAAATATGCATCCGTTAGGTAACTCCCAAATCTTTTTGGTCGGTGGAGTTAAGAGTTAAGTTTTTAGAATCCCCTTGATGCATTTCTCTTATAAAGTTATTAAAAAGAACAGAGTTGAAGTTTTTAGAATTTGAGGTTGTTATGGTATGACTTAACCCTTTGGGAGTTTAGAGCTAAATTTTGTCAGAGTATCCTTTTTTCTCCTCCTCGTTCTTATGTATTGCCTTTGCAAGGAATTTAGTTTGGTGTGGGGCAAAAACCAAACCAAACCAAACCAAACCAAATCAAACTAAGCCTTTTCCCACTAGGTGGGGTCGGCTATATGGATTTGACGACGCCAATCAAATCTGTTGTGGGCCATGTCCTCCGTTGGTTTGGTGTGGGGCAAGTTGGGAAAAATTTAAGGCCGAGCTCCCTAAGGTTGGATTCATGCCGTTAAGAAGAGTTATGGGGATCTGCGGAGTTAGATGCCAATAGACTTCGTTATGTTGATCTTTTCTCTTGAGGAATATTAAGAGTGCAATTGTTCTCGAAGTTTGTAAAATTTGGGTCAACATTCTTTTGCTTTGGGTATATGGAGTTTCTGGCTTTATATTTGCATTTGTTTGTTTGTTGCTTTTGCACATTCTCAAAAGGATTACATTAAGTTTCTTTGTTCCTATTTCAGAGCAAAGCATTAGAAACGCAAGAAAATGTTGGGGCATTTCAAAAGTTACCCATGGTGATGCCGTCAGTTGATATCCTTTTTTCGGCATTGAGGAAGGCAAAGAGAGTATCACCTTCAAAAGGTAATGGAATATTTGTGTGACTCAGTTTTGTTGGTTGTCAAATGGCTTTGACCATGGTTATGAAGCTAACAACCAACCTTATTATCCATCTTGTGCTCATAGGCATTGCTAATGTAGCAAAGCGTGAGAGAAATAAAGGCGCAAAGCAACTTGATGCACTTATGAAGGTAAATTGTAGGCTTTATTATCTATCATTATATCTTAATCTTGAAGTGTTCGGTGAGTTGAGACCCACCTTAGGGGTGAATCCTAGCTATTAAGGTCGGGATAACTCAAGGCTCTGTTGGCCGGTGAGTTTGCTATAAACAGAGATATTTATCATCATATCTTCAGTTTCTTGTACTTTCTTGCGTAGAGGTCCAGATACTTCTATGAGGCTGCCGTATTCATGTTGGTGACATTGACACGCATTGGACTTGTTTCGACACACGTTGGACACATTTAAATGCATTATATTTGTCTATTTATTTTTAATTTTCTAAATCAAACACATGAGGGATGTGCTTGCCTATCCTTTGACGTTTGAACACCTGAAATACGTGTGGTGCAAGTTTGAAGACAATACTTGCAGCCAACCATTAAAAATTAAAGAGTATGGAATTTGTTTCTATTAATCAGTCTAATGTGACATTCTTTTAATAACGGAAAAAAAAAATGCATCCCCCCACCTCCCACCAAAAAAAAAAAAACAACAATACTTCTAGTATGTTTAGGATGGAGCTTTTCAAAAGATATTAGGATGATATATTCACACTTCTTTTTTAACATATCAAGTATGAAAATAAACAAATTTTTTCCTACTTTGATTAAAAAAAAGTGTCGTTTACTTGTAACATAAAAAATGAACAAGTTTATATGAATTTCATGTATCAAAGTTGCAGCTAGTGCATAAGGCTCTCACTTTCATTGCTGCATTGGCTTGTTCATATCATATCATGTTGTGGTTGTGGTTAGTTCCTATTCGTACTTCGTAGCTTTCTTATCCAAGTCCTCAGATTGTAGCTGTGTGTTTCCTTGTTTAGGAATTGGCTGTTCCTTTAAGGATGTACAAGGAGAACTTCCCTAACAAAAAACATTTGCACCCTTACGAAAGGTCTCTTATTGAGTTGACTCTTGGAGATGGAAACTATGAAGAGGTAAAAAATAGCGTAGGTTGCTTCTTTTTATTTAATTTCATTGAACCTTTGGCAATGATGCTCACACTTAAGGAACCAATTTTTTTTCCCCTTTCTAGAGGGCTAATAATGTTGAACCACTAAAACTGATACATATTATTTTGGATTCTTGTAATATGAGTCATGGGAGAGTGGATGCCTACCCTAGAAACAATGGTCACTCAAGTCTGTTTCAGGTCCTTGTTAAGCTGTTGGAGTTGCTTTCAGAGAGAAAATCTGATTTTTTTTTTTTTTGATGTCCCTAATTAGTAACATGACTTGGCCGTTGCTAGTGATGTTTGGATGCTTGAATTATTCAATTTTACCTGATTGTCCATGTATATTTTGATCATGAGTGAACATTCTGATCCTGCATATGTGACACATGTATATGTCAATTGAGGACTGACAGGTGTTGGGAAAGGTTGATGCTTTGAGGAAGAAGGTGACATCTGTTGGAAAGGAACATGCATCACTCTGTGCTAAGGTTGGATTTTTGGCTCTTTCAAGACTCTGAATTGTTTTATTGACTTATTTTTTCTCAATATGCCTCTCATGTGTAGCTGGACATTTTTTTCCTTTTGTTTTTGCCCCCCCCCCCCCCCCCCCCCCGCCGGGGGGGGGGGTTGGGGTTGTGGAGTGCTAAACATTTGCAACTATTGCATTTTTTGGGTTGGCACTTGACAGTGAGGTTTGAACACGGTTTGAACACTTTTGTCTGCTTTGATATCATGTTAAGACACTAGGTTTGATGAATGACTTGACACCCAATTTGGGTGGTCTGTGTTTGTATTTGTCCTAATAAGGTAAATATGTATTGTCTAATTCTAAAATATCACTACACGTGATGACGTTAATGACATTAATACCATTAGCAGATTTCAATTCTATTTTTCCCCCTTTTTACTTAACTTGCCTGAAGGTTGACTAGTTAGCATTTTTTATGCCCCTTTTTCAAAAATATTTATTAGTTTAGTACTTTTTTTAAAATTGGCAGTCCACATCTAAGCGAGAAGCAGAGGAACGATTGAATGAGGTCAGTTATTGTCTGTATAGAGAATACATTCGTTCATGATCAGTTGTGTGTCCACCAATCCAGCATATGAGGTCTTTCATGTCTGAACATTTTATTTGCTTATTGTTATCAGCAGGGAATGGAGAAACTACAAGAGATTTTTAGTCATGAAGGAAAAGCTGTTGATGATTTATTAAGCGTTGCCAAGGTAATTTGCCATTAGATTTACCAGCCTTTTGATGGGAAGTAATTTAAGTAACTGTAACTGTTGTTATCTCAGGACAAATGATTTTTTGTTTGATTGGAAATTTGGACGCACAAGTCTTTTAATGTGAAGCAAGCTAAACAAATCAACATCTTGGTAAAAATCCCAGTTGTTCATTTTAATTTGTTTTCGGATCCACAGAAATATGTCTTATCTTCCTTAAAATAAGCGTGTTGGTTGTCTGCTATAGAGTTGTGTTAGAATATAGACACAATAAATATTTTTATCTTCTTTTTAAAGAAGTAAAAATAAAAAACATGTTGGTTCTCACCAAAAAAAAAAAAAAAAAACAAAAATGGCGGTTCTCTAATTTTGTAGTCATATACAATATATGTTTTCTATATTAGATTTTTAACATTGATACAGACTTTAAGGGCAACGCCAGTGGTTGATCTGGAAACGCCAACACTTTGTCTTGTTGGAGCTCCTAATGTGGGGAAGTCATCTTTGGTCCGCATACTTTCGACAGGGAAACCTGAGGTATGCGCATATGCATAATTGTTCTAGTATTTATATATTTATTTGTTTATTTATTGATTCTTTAAAATGTCTGAAGAAAATGCAGTACACACATAGGAGGTAGTAAACCTGTAAAACATGGCTTGAATGGGGGCTGGATTATATCTCATGTCTATGTCTATGCTTCTTGTACCTTGGGACTTACCAGGTCTAGCTGTACACCCGACACGGTTTTAGTAATATTATTAAGAGTGTTGTACCGTTGTACTTATCATTTATATATATATAATTGTTAAGAGTTGTATTACTGCTTGGTACAATGTTAGAAGCTTGGACTACCATGTTTGAGAGAATGGTCTCGTGGTGAAAGTTTATTTGTCAAGTAAAAGCAGAAGATTCAGTCCATAGCTGGTCTTGCCATTCCAGTGCCCTTTTTATTTTTTGGTGGGAAGAAGTAAATACTACACTAGCCTATAAAAAATGCTAGCATCCCTGGCTTTTAATAAACCTTTCTTAAACTTCTCCAAATCCTTGAAAAGCCTCATTTATTTAAAGAAATCGTTAAGACTGTAGGTAAGAGAGATTATGTTTGGTTTATATTGTTCTCTAAAACATAATTAACTGTTTTTCACAACATGTTGAGATTGCCAATTATCACTTGAGTCTTTTGGCCCACTGTTACTTAACCCTAATAGAAATCCTTAAATCATGATTCTCATGGGCCCAAGGGTTTCCTCCCTACTAAATTATGGTAAAACTATATATAAACTTTTTCTGTTCATTTTTATACTCGTATTAGCGACTGGTGCTTAATTCCCAGAAGTTAATAGTATTTCACAGAGAATCAACGGTAGAGTTGGATAATGGAGGATTGTGACAGTTCAATGGCAGATTAATGATGGAATAGTGGGATGGAAGCTCCTCAGCAGGAATGTTAAGATTCGGAATTAGAGTCTTAATTGCCTTATTAGCATATTGTATTTGATGAGTGTGGGCAATGGAGAAGATGGCATGAGATTAAGGATTACTTAGTCAGGTATTTTTGAGGTTTTAAGTCATTTTATGATGCTTTGGTTGAAAGAAGATATCGTGATTTTCCTTGGAAAAATATATGGAGGCATGAAGCTCCTTCAAAGGTTATTTTTGTTTTTATTTTTTATTTTTATTTTTTTGTTTAATGCATGCTTCAGGGTAAGGCTCTCAACGTTGATAACTTGGTATTATCTTTGTAAGATGAACAGTGAGTTTATTGACCATTTCTTTATTCATTGTCCATGGTCAATGGAATTGTGGCCTTTTGTTTTATTAAGTTTTGGGATGAATTGGGCATTCCCCATGGAGGTAAAGCTATCTTTAAATCTTGGTTTTTGGGGGGGGGGGGGGTCTTGTTGTCAAAAGAGGAGAAAAGTGTGCCAGTTAATTCCTTTGTGTCTTTGCTGGTTGATTTGAAGGGAGAGGAACCATATAACTTTTCAAAGGATTTAACTTCCGTTATATAGCTAGAATATTATCTTTTGTCTATTCTGTATGGTTGGATATACAAAAAAAAGATACCGGATTTACATTCTTTTATGCACTTTGTTGAGTGCATGAAGATGGTTTAATTGTGATCTTTTGGAGGTGGAGTTTTTTTGTACTAGGTTGGCATCCTTGATACCTTTTAATAAATTTGATTTTTTTTTTCCAAAAATAGAAGGAAAAATAATTAGGAGAAATTGCAGCATGAAGATTGGGGAACCATGTGAATTGAACAAACTGTTAGATGGTGTTTCTTTTTCATATTCTCTTTGTCAATATTTTAGTCTTTTTAGAGCATATTTTATTTTTATTTTAGAGAATACTGTTTTACTGACTAACCAGGTAAGTGAATCTGGGAGTTGGACTTCCTATGAAATTTTGGTACCTATGCTTGAACCTTAAAGAAACTAAGGTGAAAGAAGTTGTTTTGCAGATTACAACATGATATTTCCCTCAGTAAATCATTCTTATTTCTCGTACACATAAATAAGTAGAATGTGAATTAGTAGTTTGATTAATTTCCTTCTTGTCTGAAAAACGCTTAAGTTCAATGTGAAATTTCATTTCAGGCTGGGAGACCAACTTTCTTTTGGTTTAAGAATGGCTGCAGTCCTTTTCTGATTAGATCTGTCCAAAATTTGATGGAGAATTGTTTCTGTTTCAGTATGTACTTGAAAAATTTAGAGAAAAAATTACCTACCTTGAAGCTGTGCATTAAATATAACTAATATTTAATAAACACTATGATTGACGGATGCATTTATTTTACCTCCTGCAAAAGCATCTGTTATAATTGTGGGACCCTTAATTTAGGGCTAACGAATGAAGTCCTTGGATGTTTTATTTGGTTTTAGTAGCCTATTGAATTAACTCAAAGGAATGCTGTTTTTCTGTCACATTGTTATCTTTCTAATTGTCTCTGGGCTTGACCTTGACTTAGATTTGCAACTACCCATTTACGACACGTGGAATTCTAATGGGTCATATTGCTTTTGGCTACCAGAATTTTCAGGTCAGTTAATTTTCTCTGAGATGAGTTTTTCTAGTATCTTTCTTTTATGATGTGGTTTACATTTCGATGACATTGGCTGCAGGTTACAGACACACCTGGCTTGCTGAGGAGACGTGATGGTATAATGCTTGTGGATCAGTGTGATGCACTTTTTTTTTTTAATCGTACTTGTAAATAAGTATGTGGCATGAAATGTCTCTTTGCTTTCTAGTTCACACTTGATAGCAAGATAATTATTGTACTATTTTTACTATAATATGTTATTATTTTTTTATTCTTAAGCATCGGCAAGGTTTTATGTAATGATAGCGCCAGCAGTGATGCAGTTTCAAGGTGTAAAAGACTTGGCATGTTTTTTTTCTCGTTCACACAATTCTGACAAATCTTACTAATATGCATTCTTCTCTCTCTCTCTCTCTCTCTCTCTCTCTCTCTCGAATCACAAATGAATAGATAACAAAAGACTTCTAAGTTTGCTTACCTAAAATTTGGATTTTAGTGTCGCTGTATTAGTAGCGTTCAGAATGGGGAAGGACCATAAATAGAGTTGGTTAAAATATTGAGGGAAGTTGATTGAGGTCCGGATGTGCTTTGAGATAGATATGTGAATAGCAAGAGGGCATCGGTGCAGACCGAAAATTTTGGAATGAAAAGGCATAGTTAAAGAGGCTTGCCTCTTAGGTTAGCTGGTTAGGATTTTAAATTAGTTTTTGAGACATGCTTCAAATGTCTATACTGTTGTATTGTAAGGCAATTAGCCTTTAATCATGAGTTCTTTGAATGGCATCATGCTTCTTGCCTTCTCTGTAAAAGCTCAATTCTGAATGATGGTTTTGGCTCCATAGTTGTGATGTAATCATGGACTGAGAAAATGTCAGCATGATAGTTGTTACGTTGCGTGTAATTCTACTGTTATATTTTGAGGCAATGTTGGTTGTTTGGTCTACAATTTTTTTTTCTCTCTTTGCTATGATATTTAAGTATGGTAATTACTTTCTTGTTTGATCCACAGATGATAGGAATAATTTGGAAAGGTTAACACTTGCTGTGCTCTCACATTTGCCAACTGCTGTGCTATATGTTCATGATCTTTCTGGAGAATGTGGGACCTCACCTTCTGATCAGGTATTGTTTGTGTGCAGTAGCTTTTGAATAAATCAATGTGAGGGCCATAAACATTGTACAGTTTTGTTTAAATAATTATTGTACATTGATTTGTTCTTAGGGGTTGACATGCATTATTAGGTGGTGTTTTTGATAAAAAAATGGTTTATTTGTCTTGCTTCTTGTTCTTCAACTTTGGTAGTGATTTTACGGTTTCATTGTTCTTGAACTTCGGTTCCCCCAAAAAAAAAAAAAAAAAAAAAAAAAAGGAAAAGAAAAAGTGAATTTTCTATATGCTTGATCCTATAGGTTTGGGTGAGTATGTCTGTTTAAAGATCCAGTCCTGTTTTATATTCCTGAATTTAAATACCAAACAATTAAAGAATTGGTTGGTCCCAATTTGATCCTACACCCACATTTTTGAAGTTTCTCAGGAAGTGAAAATAATTTCTGTTCTTTTTCTCCTTTTTCTGATCAATTTCTTTAAGTTGGAAATTTCTCATTTAGTTTTTATTTATTTTTTCCTTTTCGATTGCCTACTTATTTTATTTTATTATTATTTTTTTTTGGAATTGACATCTTTGGTCTATGATAATGGATGATTCAGTTTGTCATATACAAGGAAATAAGAGAAAGGTTCAGTAACCATCTCTGGCTGGATGTTGTTTCTAAATGCGATCTGCTTGAAGAAACTCCCGTGATTTTCATCACAGAAGATAGCGATGCTGATCATCTTGAGCTGGCAAGGTATCGGAAAATGGGTCCTGACGGAGCCATCCATGTATCAGTAAAGAGTGAAGCAGGGCTCAGTGAGGTTGCCATTCTGTGATCCTTTTGCTTTGAGCTTTAAGCAATTTTAAAAATTTTAAATGGTAAATGGAAACTTGTGCAATTGCATCTGCCATATTTTTTCCAGCTGTGATTCTAAAACCCACCATGTGGTGGGAAAGCAAAATATCATGCATGGGATCTAAGGCTGCGAATGAACCGAGCCGTTCATTAATAGATTTCAATCTTGACTTGACTAGTTCATTTAATAAATGATGTGAACTTGAATAGAAAAAATATACTCATTTAGTGAATGAGCCGAGTCTGGATATTGTTTGGCTTGACTCATTAAGGGCTCTGGTTTTTCAATATTTATTTATACAATTAATAAACATACATATAAACTGTTGGCAACTTTGAAGCACAAACACTTCCAAACGGGTGTTTTGTCCGTATCCGACACGTATTTTTCGGGACACTTGTGTGTGTCCAACATGCCATATGGCGTTTCCAATTATTTTATAAAATTTTTCAATCATACGTCCAAGACATACCTAAATTCGAATATCCAAAACCCTTAAAATCTTCTTACTCCATATTTTGTCATGTTTTTTTATATTGAATTATTACTTTTTTAAATGGAATAACACATCTGTGCCATAAAGGCATTGTTGGTCTTATAATTGCCTTACAGAATTTTCCTTTTGGCTTGATAAGTATTCTCCAATCATATAAAACAGCTAAGACACTTCTATTTCAATCACATAACTCGAATCATATGGAAAACATCCTCTTCAACCCCTCAATAATTTGCTCAAATAATTGATCTATGATATCGGAAATGATTACTTTTTGGCATTTATTGATCCTCAATTTCACTACACCCTTGTTATATATTTTAGTTTTAATTTTACCATAGTTGCAATGCTTAGTTTGTCTTGGTGCTACTTACTCTAAAACCTCTGGATTCTAAAGTATGCCTCTAAAGTTCTAACTTGTAATTAACTGTAGATGTGTCCTCTAAGTGTCTGATTCTAAAAAATTATAATAAAAAAGTAGGATAGATTTAAATGAATGTTTGACGTGTGTTGGTGAGTGTTTGATGAGTGTTGCACTGGACGTGATTCTTTCCTAGAAGATTTCATACTACTTATTTCATACTACATGTGCAAAATTTTGATTTTTTCATATGATCGATTAGTCCTTCGAATTGGTCAATAGGCATCTAATTATCCATGGCGATTTCATTGTTATTCTTAAATTATTTGTTTGTATTGCAAGCCATATATTCAAATGTTAAAACGCCTGGAAAGAGAAGGCATTAATTGCTAAATTTTTTAACGAAGGCCAAAATAAATAAAAGAAACGAAGTACTTCTAATAGTCAGAGAGGTCCTCATGGTTTCTCTCTTGATGTTGACATTCCTTGTTCCTGAGATTCCTATAAGAAATTTTGAACTTCCACTCTTCGTTCTTGGTGGCTAAATTTTCAAGACAAGTGGCTTTCTTAGTCTTCTGACATATCTGAAAGTAACAATTGTTTATACGTTGCAGCTGAAGGTCAGAGTGCATGACTTGCTGGTTTCTCAATCGGTGAGAATCAAAAGCCAAAATGGCAACCAAGAAAACCCAGAAGTCCTTACATAATTGGTTGTTTGATTACCATGAAAATTCCAACCTTTGGTACAAAATTGACATTGGAACGGCTAAATTGTCATTACAAACTGACCATCCAAGAGCGGAGCGACTTGTTGAAGCTGAGAAGGCGGCTCATGAATTGGTTCAAGCTTTGTTGAGTCATGCAAGGACTTCAAACTGCATCTTCAGACTTCTCTAGTTTCCTAGGGTGCTGGTTTGATGAGGGGGAACCAATTCAGAAGTGTAGAGATTGTTGTATGCCTGAAGTTCTGGGCTGTTGAGATCTTGTTTCATTTTTAGCACAATTATATATATATATATATATCGGGTTTTCAGGTTTTGTGACATTTTAATGGCCATATCTTGGCATTAAATTATTACAAAGGACACCTGAAGGAATAGTTCTGGTTATGGTAATTGCAAATATCTAGACATAAAGAACAGTAAAAAAGAAAGAAAAGGTTTTTACATGTTTTTGGTTCTTTTTGCACTAGAAAATGCTTGTAGGTCAATATCATAGTCGCAATTTGCTGTAATATTCTGATTCTTTTATAAATTTTGTTTTTCTTGCACAAATTCTGTCTAGCATTTTTTGAGACTCATAACCTAAGCCAATTCTTTTATTTGGTTTCACTTTTTCTCAGCTGTCTTAGTTCAAGGTATGATCCTCAAGTCCAGTTTTTGTATATTTGAAGGTAGGAGGCATCTGATATTGTTTGTGTTCAACAATGCCCATATGGTAAGGAAAATGCTGCATGCCATAAGTTTCTAACCATTTTGCGACAGCTTGTATATTAAAACACAAATTGAAGGGTTATTTTTTGGGTTAACTATGTTTAACGCTTGTATTTTATTTTCAATTTCATTTTGATACTTGTGACTTAAATCATTTTACCTCTTTTTTTTTGGAAGCAATTAACAATAGAAGGGGCAAATTAGTATAATTCAAAAGTACAGGGGCAAATTAGGACTATTTAATGTATTATTAAATTAATATTGGTAGCAAAGTACAAATTAAGATGATATATACATATTCATATATATTTATTTCAGAATTATCAGTAGGTGTTTTACTTTGATAAAAATAAAAAGTACCCTTGACAATATGGTTTATGATTTGCGTAATAAAATTTATATGATAATGGCACTATGTTCGGAGCTATACAAAATAATATAAAACTTTACAAATCTCTATAAACATGAATTATGAGACTGTACAATTTAATTTAATTTAATTTAATTTAATTTTTTACTCATTGCACAAAGTATAAGACATTAACTTTTATAAGTTTTATATAATTTTATACAACTCCAAACATACTTTTTTTACTTTTGTCCCTCTACTAATTCTTAATTGTGATTCTAGGATGACTAGGCTAATTGTCGACTAATTAAATTACTGCATCAACTTGGACCATGTATTGGTATCTTACCATCTTGAAATGGACAAACGAATGGAATCTAATCACAATGGAGGCATGTATTCTCAACTGATAAGAAGTGAATTTGTTGGAGCAAATTTGGACCACTTCAATGGAATTGAATTCTTGTTCCTTCTATATACGAAAAGCATTCACTCAGTTGATTTTCAGTTGCTTTCACATAGATTATTTGGCATATGTTCGGCATCCATGCATAAAAAAGCATGATGACTCAGCGACCATGACTTCATCGGGACAGCTATCTCTCTTTCTCGCTTAGAGAAAAGAAAATTTTAATGCAAAGAGAAACAAATATATGCTTGCTAGCATAGACGAGGGTAGTCTATTTTCTCATGAGTAGGTGTAAGACAACTTCTAACAATCAACACGCTAGTCTGCATAGATGAGGAAAATCCATCTCACGTCTAACAGTCGCTAAACCAAGCTTAAAACCTATTATGATACCATGTAAGGAGTTTGACTATATATAAAAGGAGGGACATTAAGTGTTAAAATGAGAAAAATTTATATCTTATAGGGGGAAACAATTTTTCTTATGGATCGGTATGAAATAACTTCTAAAATGCATAAGACTTAAGACACTGTAATAAGGAATAAAGTTTTTTAAGGTTTTTGTTTGCGATTAGAAGAGCACATCCATTGGCTTGTTTGCAAAACAAGGAGAACGATCAAAACATGTTCTTTGCCCATACCTTGAATGTATTCAAGGTATGATTTCTCTTCGGATTTTTGTAAAATATTATGTTTGGAACATGGATTTGTAGAAAGAAAAATAAAATGAAAGAAGAATAAAATTTATAATTTGTTCAATTTTTATATATCTGGTCAAGTGAAATTTAAACTTTGTTGATAAATATTTACTCATTTTAGTCTTATTTTAGTCTTATTTTTTTAATTCAATAAAAAAATGAAATAAATTTTGCATTTTTAACATTTTTCTTTACTTTTCTTATCCCTCGATAAATATATGTTCCAAATATAACCTAATATTCTTTCAATTCTTTAATTAATTATTGAAGTCTACTATAAAAATTTGATTTATCGTAGCCTACGAATGTTTATGAATGTAAATTTACGTTGAACTACTTAAATCTTGGGTTTTTCTTAATTGTTGTTATTTTGTTTTATTGTTATTATTATTATTATTTCTATTTTTATTTTTATTTTTGTAACTCAGAGGGTTCAGATCAATTTGCTCGAAGAGTTAATGATCGGATAAATGCTCCAACAATCTTAAGGAGACTCGAACTAACGGCCTATGTATAGCAAGCTTAAAATTTTATCAATTGAGTTAATTCTAAAATCACACGAGCAACTTTTAATAATAACAATAGTTTTTTTTTGTTCTTTTGGGTTACGTTTGTTTGTTGGACTAAAACATGGGACAAACTTTCTTATCTATGGGGCTCATGAAAGAAGGGTTTGGTTTGCAGTTTCTGGTACAGGACATTGAATCCATTGTGGATTGTGTGTTCGGTGAGTTGTGGGATGAAAAAACTCACGGGATGTGGTATCAATAATACCACACCTCTGGGTTTGTTTTCTGTCGAAATCTAAAGATTCAAAATTATTTCTTATCACATCACATGTTAATCATAACCTTTATTTTACTTTATATCTATTAACCAAACACTAAAAAAATAATCCTACATAAAAAATTGATTCCATATTATATCCAATTTCATATATTATCTCATAGTATTACTTATACTTTCTTTTCCAACCTTCAAAACAAACATGACCTTGGGGTTAACAATCGGAGTCTTGGTCTATTAAAAAAATAGATAAACAAACAAGAGAGAGTGGGGGAGAGAGAGAGATATTACAATGGTCAAGGTCGAGGGCCTAGCCGTTAGATTTACGCCAACTCGTAGTTACGTTACGCTTCAAGTGCTTTTTCCCTAACGACCGTAATCTCACTCGGTGGTCGCTTCCTATATAAAAAGAGGCACTCCGCTAGCAAGCTCTTTGATTAGATCTGATTTCCCTCTCCTTTCGCTCTCAATCTTTATTCGCAGTTCGAACAACCTTCCTCTTTCTAAGGTGAGCCTCGGATCTTGTCCGCAACGACCTTCAATTGCCTGATCTGGTTACTCTCTGCTCTTTGTTTCAATTACACGAAGTCTTGTTCAATTTCACGCTACCATTTATTGAAAAGGTTCGGTGAATTTTCTTCGAATTCCATCGATTTCTATTTGATTTTATGTTTTTGGCCTTCTTGAAACTGATCTCCTTTATGCAATTTGAATGAGTCTTTCTTTCTTCTAAATTTGATGTACTCGATTGACTTGTGTCGGGGAATTTTGATATCCTTACAAGAACAAGCAGATAGCTTGAAAATGCAGTGTGTTTTGACGATTCTATTTTATTTGATTTATGGACCTAAGCAGTGAAATAACCTCATATTATCATAATTGATTACTATTGGACCATTTCCTGATGTTGATTAAAAAAAAAAAAGGGGAAAACATATTCAATTGGCCTTTGAATTGCTGTTTTATGGTCATTCTTGGCTCCAAAAGAAGTTTGCCCATTTATTTTCCCCTAGAGTTGTTTGAAAAGTGCATCAATGACCTATTCGTAGGTTTTTCAGTTATTTGACGAATCGCTTTATTATCTTGCATCTCGGATTTTTTGTGAATCAATTTGGAGCCGTTTAATTTTGATGGGATTGTTAAACTTTTTTGTTATAATATGAACACCAGCCCTATCAAACAATGATGACATGTTTACTATTTGTCCTCTGGATAGCCACGTGAAGTTTCTGTGACTAGGAAATCTGTCAGATTTTGTGTTTACTAAGAATTGTTTTATCAAGGATTCGTTTTATAACCTTTTCCTTTTTTTTTTTTTTTGTCGTCTTTAACTGATCCATGTTCTTTCTGTTTTTTGCTGTCTTTAAATGATCAATTCCTTTTGTTTGTGAGATCTATTTATGTTGAGCAACTCTTTCTTTTTCAGATGCCCTTGTGAACCAAAAATATATCATAACTTGCTTGCTTGTTGTCACACCTTGGATTTTACCAGAAAAAGCAGAATATAATAACCAAACTGATTACATTATTTCTCTCTGATCTAGTTGTTTAAAAATATTACATATATACCAAGCCTTATACTAACAACTAATCATCGATCTTGGTCGGCTGCTAGCCTCTTTCAGCCTCGATTCTTGCTATCAGATGGCCTCTTTGTATAAAATCCATAAGGCAAGGTGAGCTACTCAGCTTAGTAAGAAAAATATTCAAACAAACATCAACAAGTACTTCATATGAAGACAGAGGTAATTGTCATTATCAAATAAAACAAACGATAACATTACGAATTAAATACATCTGCAGTGAAATGTTTGAAATGCTCATGCAAGGTTATGACACCTTGCCACTCTTATAATCCCTCAATATATTCTTCATGTAAAATACACAAAATCATTATACTATTAACACTAATCCCTTCCCACCCTCATATCCCCACACCACCCTTATAACATAATTCTGTTGTCTAAACCTGATGATATGAATTCTTAACATATAATCAATATTAATGCCCTCACAATTACCAACAAATTTCAGAATATCTGAGAGTAATTTCTCAAATCTCGTAAAGCTCAACTTTGTCATTTTATAATTTCCAGTAGTGTCACAATAATCATGCAATAAAATTATATATTTCTATCATGCATTTATAGAAAATACTAAGTTTCAATTATAAGAATAAATCTCCTACCTGAAGGGTCTAGTAATCTTTTTTGTTGATTTTTCTGTTGATCGACGTTAAATTATGTGTAAATAAATTATGGTTAGTCAATATGTATTCACATACCATTGTCTAATCACTTTAATTGTTGCATTTAGCCTAGGAGGTTTAGATTAATGATTTTTTTTTTTTTTTTTTTGTTACCAACAATTTTATCTAATCTTTAGACAGATATTTATTTCCTTAACTACTTAATTACTAGTAATTTAGTATTACTATTTTCAGTAGCTCCTGTCAACTTAAATTTATACTAAATACCCTTTACTTGGTGACTAAATGTTTATAGGTATAAAATAAATATTTAAGTTGACGGGCATAAAAATTAAATTAAATTAAGAATTTTTCTATGAAAAAGAATCAAATTATAGAGGTGGTTGTTGCTGATTGTTTGCGGATTTAAATTTTTAATCCAAATAAATTATACACATCAAACATTAAACCATTAAAATTTAATCCAAATTAATTAATAATATAAATTTAGTAAATAAAACACCATCATTACATCTTTAATTTATTTAATCTTTTATGAAATCAATGCAATAAAGTAACTTATCTTAATAAGGTTTGGCCAAAATTATTCCAATCTTTCTTCTTCTAAGCCTCTTTCTCACGACCTTCTTACTGTTTTTTCTTTTTTAACCTTTCACGTGCACACATGCACCATATATATAACTCACCATCTCAACTATGTTATATATGTATAATTTTTTTTTTAAAGCATTCCACATGGCTTCTTACAAGCCTCACACATACACACCACCCAAGCACACTACTCATGTAGCTTACGTGATCTCACCCCCCCCTTAAGTTAGCCACATCAACACTTGTCCACCACTTTAAACCCAAAGCTTCACACACAATCCAAGACAAGTTAATGCCAAGCAATCTTAGATGAACACTTGGCCATGTGCCACTTTAAGGTAATCTATTTACTTGATTTAACTAACTACTAAATTAATTAATTCACTAATCAATAATTTTAGAATCATTAAAGTATATGCATATTATTTCAATAAAAATTTAAAGCAATACCAAATCAACACAATTCAAATTTTTAGGTATAAAATAAAAATTAAATTAATAATATAATAAAAATTCAGGATGTTACATTTGTTGCCTTAAAAACTCAAAGCAAACTTCAAATGTGCATCCAATTAGAAGCTAGATGAATGTTTGGCTTTTCCTTTACAGCATTTAATCTTAATTCTTGTCTTTTATTCAGCGCAGAGTATAGGTTAAAATTCAGCTCACTTATGGGAACTGCTGCTGATGCTGCAAACAAGGTACAAATGCTTTTTCTCCTTTTTGTGCTGTTATCTAGTGAGCTTTTGGATAGTTTGTTTCAACACAAGTAGATAGGCTTCATTCAATTAGTTCCTTTTTTTTTTTTTTTTTCAAATTTAGTTTTTCGCCTTTTGCTTAAAAAAAAAAAAAAACAAGCTACAATGTGATCTTTCATTCTTTTTCTTTTGACAAATGAATTGAAAAAGCAAAAAAGCAAAGTTCTCACACACCCTCACCATGTTTTGCTTTTGCTTTTTGGCACCCAAACTAAGCCAATGTGATATGTAACTATAAAGGGTTAATTGCTTTTAAACCTTGTTCAAATGATGAAAATCACTAACATTTTTTGAACTTAAAAAATCTACTATTATATCCACTGTACTTAAAGATTAAACAGAAGTCGAGAACGGTGTTAAATTTTTGGTTAATTGCCTTTATACCCTTGTACTGAAGCTAGAAAGAATTAACACCCTCTAAAATTGAAAAAAACTAGCTTTATAATCCTATATATTTAAGACTAAAGTGAAATTATGAACGATGTTAAATTTTTAGGTTAATTGCCTTTATATCTTCTGTACAGGATTAATTGCTTTTAAACCCTTGTTTAAAAAGTGAAAATAACTAACACCTCCTGAACTTCAAAAATATACTATTATATCCCTTTACTTAAAGACTAAAGGGGCGTCGAGAACAGTGTTAAATTTTTGGGTTGATTTTCTTTATACCCTTGTATTAAAGCTAAAAAGCACTAACACCCTCTAAAATTCAAAAAACTAGCTTAATCATCCTTTGTACTTAAGACTAAAGTGAAGTTGTGAACAATGTAAATTTTTTAGGTTAATTGCCTTTATATCGCCTGTATTGAAATTAAAACCCACACATCCCCTTTAAAATTCAAAAATCTACCTTTGTAACCCCTTCTACTTAAAAACTAAAATCAAGTCTTGAATGGTGTTAATTTTCAAGTGAAAAGAAAAATTAGTCATTGAAAGTCAAATGGAATCAAAGAGTGTAAGTAATATATACTACAGGGGATGTAAATGCATTTTCTGATGTTATTAAGAGTAGAGGTGTCAAACGTGCGTGTTGTGCCGTGTCGTGCCATTTAACATCCGTACCAACCTGTTTCGTGCCGTACCATGCCATGCCTTGTTTACTTCATCGTGTCATGGTGTGCCGTGTCGGGCTATTTTTCTTTATTGTGCCGTGTCAATCCGTGCCTTTTTAAATCGTGCTGTATTGTGTCGTGCTAATTAATTAATTCGTATAATGCCATGCCGGCCTGTTAAGTTAATTGGTTTGTGTCGTGCCGTACCTTTTTAAATCGTACCATGTCGTGTTGTGCCTAATTAATTAACTCATGCTGGGTCGTGTAAGCTCGTTAAGTTAATCGGGTTGTGTCATGCCATGTC
>QLOD02000013.1:38700718-38725695 GCA_003260245.2 Sideroxylon spinosum | reverse complement strand
TTTCCTCGCCACATATATTGTCTTTCGCTTTCAATTATTTACATTCTTGATTGCTTGGGATATCTAGCATAGTACACGTGTGTTTTTTCAAATATATTTATTTACCGAACTGAGCCCGAGTCTTTAATTTTCTACTCTTAATTTGTTTAGTTCTATTTCTAATTCTGCCATATATGCCTGTAAAATAAACAAAAACAATAATAAAATAATAATACTTAATTTTTGTTATTCTAAACCAAGTAATGCTAATGAATCCTATGGAAATAACCTTAAACCAAGTAATGCTAATGACTCCTTCGGAGAAAACCTTCTTATTATTCCCAAAGTTAATATTAGAGGAGAATATAACGTTGTATGCTCGATTATTTTTATAGTAGTTTGCCTACTCTTTCGTGTAGGAAAAAAATAGAATTATTCATTTCTATTGTTTCTTGATGATTTAACTTTCATGCTAAGAAATATCGTTGCTAATGTGAAGATAAAAGTACTTAATTAGCGAAATAATAAAAAAAATTGAAGATAAAAGTTATTCAATGTTTATAAATTTTGTTAAACTCCAAGCTTTGCAATGCATCTACCTTGATTCCAATTACAAAACAATTGCTATACCTAGAATACACTAATTGAAAAAAGTTGGCAAAGTAATTATACAATAAACACTGTTATATTTTACCATTAATCTCGTTTCAAAATCTATACTTTTAAATCATTTTAATTGTGCTTATACTTTTAAATTTTTCTACTTTGTTTTTTTCCATTAGTTGTCATTAAAAAAATATTAGATAAAAAAACTCCGCATATCCATTACATACAGTGGACAACTGGGTTTTTCAGTCAATAAATTTGATAGAAGGAATCAAAATAGAATGATTTAAAAGTACAAAAATAAAATAAAAAAATTTAAAGTACGTAAGCCAAAAAGGTATTATAAGAAAAGAACAGGGACACTAAATTTATGAAATAAAGAATTTTAAAGTAGTTAAACGTTCCACACCCATTCAAAAACATTTGAGAATCAATACACTAAGACACCAAAACAAAATGTCTTAAGAATATAAGAAAATTTGTAAATACACTACTAATTGAATAATAGCATTTTGTTTTTTTTTGGGTATGATAACTAATTTGCCCCAAGTATTTGTTAGTCGCAAACTTTAGGTTTGCACCGAACTTGGATAGTGAATGCATTTGCTTAGCATAACCTAGTTACATAGGAATATCAAGTAGGGTAGTTGATTACTTTCTTTGTGTCCTCACTTCATTTTTGCCTATAAATTGAAGAGCACAGATAGAGAGACATATGAGTAATAGGAAGGTGTAAAGAGGGCAGGAGAGAGAGGGAGCTAGTTGTGAGACCAATATATGTGAGTTGAATTAAGATGTTGTTACCTTCTATAGGCAAAACTATGTATGGGTTTTGATAGACTATAACGCATGTAAGATTTTTGTGTAAATGTTTTTTTGTACTAATAGTATATAAAATCCTAGCGCAACTATTTGTAGTGTAGTTTAATATCTAGCCATGCATAGAATAGTTTAATACCCAGTCTCTCTAGTCTAGGGCTAGAAAAATTAGTTCAAGATGAAAACAATTCCAAGCTTCACTCTCTCTTTGATTTTTATCAAGTATTCACTTAAGCTAGACAACTGATTAAAACATAAGGTATAAAAGGTATTTATAAATTCAATAAGAAAGGGTCAGAGCTACTCTCTTCTATGATTACTAGCTCTAAATATATTATGGTATTTTTGTTTGGGGGTTATGAACAAGCATTATATTGTTTGTAATTATGTGACTATAGTAACAATGAGATTAATAAAATTTATACTTAGAGACTGTAAGGTATAATTTTTTAGGTGCGACAATTGCGGGTTATTGAGTGTAGAATGTTGATAAATTTTCAATAAGTCTTATGTTGATCAAGTTGTTCTTCAATACGAAGATTGAAATGAAAAGTAAATTTCTGACATATTCTTTTCTAATTCTATTTATGTAATGGGAATGAGTGGAGCTAATAGAAATATTATATATTCTACTAGACCTAGGGTTCACGATTTTGAAAAGAAAGAAAACATATTGCAGCAGAGACAATAAAAAATGGAGACAAACAAAGAATAATATTTGATCATTGCTTCAAGTGTTTGAAGAAAAAAGAACACCTCTGGGTTTCAGGAGGTATTGTTCAGGTTCAAGAACGGAGTCAATCACACAAGAGAAAATTTATTGCGAGATCTAGTAAGTAAGAGATACTTAGACTAGGATGTGTATTGAGTCAAGTCATGTACAGTAAACTCTTGTAATCTTTGATTTTATAATGGATTGATTTTCAGGGATAGTCACCTTATAGACTTAAAATTTTTACCTAAAAGTGGTTCTAGGGTTTTATCTTGTTAAATCTTGTGCCTTATTTACTTTCATTTGTTTGTGTTTGTTTTTCAGGATTTCACATATTTTTTATTTTTTAATTATTATTAGAGTAGGTCACCTTAGATTTCTTTTTTTTTGAAATTATTTTGGTGAGATCTGTATTTTAAAAAAAAATTATGGAGAATTATAAAGAGGATAGATCATCTACTAGGCCACCTCTATTTGATGGAACCAAGATGAGGGCTCATCTTTAGTTTATTAATGACAAGTTTGGGACTGGTTGAACTCGTCCTATTAAGGTCTCTAACGATAAAAGTACCACAATCCCTAAACCTATTGTTGAATGGGATAATGATGAATTAGAAAATAGTGAATGGAATAGGAAGACAATTGATTTTATATTTGAGGCCATCAATGTTGATGAGTTTCAAAAAATCTCAACCTATGATGTTGCAAAGACTCATGAAGGCTTTGCTTTAGAATCTGAAAATAAAAAAGAATATTATATGGACTTTGCATCTGTCCAAAGCTTGAATACTAGAAGCACTGAAAGTGAAACTGAAATAAGTGGAGTTGAAGATTCAAATGAGAAAGAACCAGATCTTCGAGAAACATAAAATAAGCTGTATAAAAAAAATCCTAAACTCGAGAAGCAAAAATAAAAACTATCATTAAAGGCAAAGGTTGGAGAGAAAGAGAAAAATAGTTGGAAGATGGAAATTGAGGAACTTATTTAGAAATATATTGAGTTTAGGGTGAGAGAAGCTACTCTATTCTTAAAACTTGAGGAAATCAGAAACTCTCAAAGAAAAACGGAAGCCATTGAATGTAGATTTTGAAGGTGAAATTTATTCTCTTGAGATTGAATTAAAAAATTCTCAAGTTTTGTTTGGTAAATTTGATGTAGGATAATTGGATAAAATCCTGAGTGTTCAAAGACCCTCCAAGAACATCTCTGGACTCGGATATGATAGAAAATCAAAGAAGAAAGTTGAACTTGAGTTCGTCCCATTGTGTTCAAAATTTTTAGAGAATAAGCTTGGATCAGATAAAGTAACAGTGAGTACTCCTGTTACAAATGGTAAGTCTCTACCCTTTAGTGGAAAGTTCAAAAATAAAGTTTTTAATAACATGAGGGAAATGAATCAAGGCTTTCATTTAGCAAAAACTTTTCAAGAGCCTTTGCCCACTCCTAGGATATTTATTCTTATTTGTCACCATTGTGGTTTAAAAGGTCATATCTGACCTAACTGTCATAAGCTCTATAATTTGCCTAAGAGTTATATTGACGGAAGGGTTGAAAAGTCTAATTTTCAAAATAATCAAAAGAATTTTCTGTAAGATCGATTTCAAACTCTTTTGAATGAGACTGAACATTTGACTCGAGAGATAAAAAAATTTAGAAAAATCTTGTAATCTCTCTTTGAACCAAAATAAGACTACGAGAACTCCATTGTATACCTGTAAAAATCATAATCAGAACTTTCATAAGAGTAGACATATTTACGTTCCCAAATCTGACGTGGTAAAAGTTGATCACTTTACTAAACCCCTTGATCTTCAAATATTTATGATGTAATGGCCCAGATTTAATTTAAATTAATTTGTATTTTTTTATTATTTTTCATTAAATTTAAATTCGTTATTTAAATATAATAATTTGAAATTTTTGTTATTTTATTTTAAGTTATATTTAAAAAGGTTAAATTTTGGTAACCTTTGAAAAGATTTTAAAGTTTTGGGGAGAATATGTATTTTCTTAAACCCTTAGGGGAGAGTATGTAATTAATTAAATTATAAGGGTAAAAAAGAATAGGGAAAGAAAGAATCCTAGAAGGATAAAGAACCCTAATATTAAATGGGCAGCCAAAATACCCTGACTGCACTGGCTTTCTTCCTCACAGGTCTCTGGAACTTCTCATAGACTTCAAGAATTGTTTATTTCTTCACTCAGGTAAGGGACGGAGCTTTTACCATGATATATTTTCATTTATGTTTATATTTTTTTTTTCTCGATTGCGCATGTGAGTTTACAACATAAAGTCTGTAGAAGACATTAACTTTATTACTCATATATATATATAAGTGGAAGTACATCCTGTTGAGTTGATAAATGACATCACGTGAAGCATTGATTGATTGAATTGCTAATGATTGATTGAATTTGGAAAGCTGAAAGAATAATCAAATATATATATTTATGTAATGCCAAAATCAAATAGGCTTCCAGGATTCAAACAGAGGGTTTGTTTCTTTTTGCTAAAGTAATTTTGGTATCTGGACGTTATAAATTATCATGTAGCATTCAAATTGATTATTTTACTGCGAATGCATTAGTGTGTTGGATGGGTTCTAGTGGTTTGATTGGCAGTATGCTTGTGTGGGAGTATAATTTATTTATAAGTTTTTTTATTATTTTATGTAAAAAAAATTATTTAATACGAATTTAAAGTGAAATTTGATGTGATTTGTTTGGGTTAAGGGGTACTGAAAATATCGGGTATCTGTACCCAAGGGTTGAAAGTCCTGAAACCCACGTGGGGGTGGTTATCGAGTCCAGTAGGCTCGTAACCTATGAACGAGCAGGTGCCTAAGGGTGACACATTATATTCCCTAATCTTCGATCTAGGAAGCAGACACTAAATGATGGTGTAAATTGGTTGGGTCCTATTTCTACAAGACAACCAAGCAGCAGTACCCTAAAATCAAGTTGTTTTTCTTTGATGTGTTACATGGTGCTAAACACGATTAAATTATAGAGAAATTAATTAATAAATTTAATTTCTTGTTTGAGATTACTATTTGTGCAAAGATGTTTCACTTAGTAGCATGCCAGGGCATTATTGCATTTACGTATTATTAGGGTTTCGAGCACACGTCATATAAGTGCTCATTCCCTTACAGCTTATGATGCAGGTAATGAAATTGAGTCACACGCTGGGCCTCCCCAACTTGGAAATTAGCCTCCCCAATATAGAAATTAGAATTTATTGATTTATTAATTCATTTATTTATTTAATTACATTAGATTTTCTTTAGAGAATTGTTTTAGTGAATTGTAATAAGCCTCTATTTGTGAGGTAATTATTAATTATTTTATTTAGTTTTAGAAGTGTATTTAGGCTTAGTTTGAAGACTTATAATTTTGTGTTGAAGCTTTGTTGCCTGGTTGGTTTGACTAAGGCAATTATTTAAATTTAGAATATAAATTTTTACTTGTTGTTCCTGTCATTGTTTCATAGTATGTGAGGATGGCTCTGATGTGGGACAAGAAAAGTTGTTAAATGGTGTATTATGTATTACTGATTCACGTACTCGAGTTGCAAATATTTGGGGTGTGACATAGGTTTTTAAGGAAATCCCCTAGAATGTGTTCTTTAGGTTAATATTCACATGTTATGTCACACCCCGGAATGCATAACCTAGGGACGTGGGGACTTAACCCGCCAAAACACCACAAAATAAAAATTCATCTAAATCAATCCGTGCGGAAGCAATTTAATATTGGTATTTCATCAATGAAATACTCCAAAATCTATTATCTGCCATGAAAAGGCTACATTACATAATGCCACAAACTGGGCCCAAATCTAAATCCAAAATACGTTAAACATAAATAGAGATAAAGCAAAAATCTGCTACTCTATCTCATGGTTCCATCACAAGCATTTGCCCCTACAAGATCAACTGTAGAGGGGTGAGCACTAAACCACGTGTGCTCAGTATAAAGCATATAAGCATATTTTCTTAATTCTTGCAAATCCAACAAGTCATTAACAAAAGCATGTAAACATATCATCATATTTAAAATCACCTCATCACATCCATTAATCATTTTTATCGCGTCAACAACTTAACCATAAAACCTTAGTTACATGCTAATCATCATCTATCATCACAACATATTCCAACACCATAACATGGGTCAGGTACTCTGCAAGGTTAGTCTGTGGTCGCAGAACTAAACCCAAATAAGATAGCCCTGGTCTCAAAGTCCCAGTCTATCAATAGCCCTGGCTGCATAAACCTAGTCTATCAAAATCAAGTCCCCAGACGTTGGTCGTGTGGTACAAATGGTCCCGAAGTACCAAGTGTACAGATAGCCCTAGTCCTTCAGTCCCAGTCTATCACCAGATAGCCCTGGTCCCTCTATACTAGTCTATTGATAGCCCTGGTTCCATAGTCCAGTCTATCAAATCTTGCCTTAAAGGCTAAGTATACGCTGGTACAGTCGTATATAACATTTTTAGGTTTCTAGCCTACTGGTTATGCCTAACCATCCTGCGCAGGTCTTGAGATTTTCAACCCTTAGGCTCTAGAATCCACTATTTCTAGTACCCTTAACGATCCCAGTATCAAAATCAATATCCAATTCATAATCCTTTACAGTATATCATACACAAGTTTCACCCTAACCAAGTTCTATATGTTCATCTGTTTTACTTATAAGTTTTATGAAACATAAAGTATTCAGGGCCTAAGTTTCATGTTGCCCATACATGCTTATGTTAAAACAAATAAGTAAACCCACATAATCTCATATTATCATGTGTTTAAAAGGCATAAGATTTATCAAAAAATAAGAATCCAAAATAATCCTCATGTGTCACCATAATTATATAGATTAATCTATACTATTTTGAGACAAAAAGTACTTCAAAATCTCAAGTTTTAAGGAAAACAGTGGACCTCGCAGCTTGGGCACAGGCAGCCAGAAGCTTCGGCCCTCGGACAGAATATCTCGTAGCTTGGGGGATGGCAGCTCGAAGCTTCCCCCCCCTTTTTTTTAGAGATATAAATGAAAATCCTGAATATCAAATATATATATATATATATATATTTCACATCAAAACTTTGTTCAAAATCAAAGAACACCATTTTTCAAAAAAATTTGTAAAACATGGATTTCCTTGATTTCATTCATCTATTTATAAATACAAATATATATGTACCAACTTGACATGCTTTATAATTCTGCCCAAAACTTCATAGAAAAACAAAATAATAATTCCAACATATCTCATGTTCTCTAATTGAAGAACACATTCATACAACCAAATCCTTGCAAGAAATCAAGAAAAATAACCTATACGCTATCCCACCTCCCTCGTTACACACGTAGATGAACAATGTGTAAGGCGTTTCTACCAACTCAAGTTGATCTTTCTTGTGAAAACTTACAGACGAAACCCACACCGAGCCACAATCGTACACGCTTCACAAATCACGATAAACTTTCCTCTTCTTCTCCTTCCTTACATAATCTCATGAAAGGGTTTCACGACGGCTCTCTTTCTCTTCCTTTCTAGGTTAGATATATGTGTGAAGAAAAATTTTGGAGAGTTAATGGGCGTGACATTAAATAGGAGTCACTAGTAGCTTCTCCTGTAAGCCTCCTCCTTTGGTTCATTTCCCCAGACTCTCTCATGCCATTATTACATGGATGCCACCCTTTGACCTCCCCACACACCATTAACTCCTTTGCCACCATCTAAGCCAATGAAAACTTGCCTCTCTCTTAACCAATAGAAAACACACACATCACATATGTAATACACGTGCATGAACACAAAACAATAAATTAATACTAAAAAAACAAAAATCTAAAATCTAAAATATTATATTAAACATAAAAGAAATACGGGTCTTTACATGTTAGTTTAGTTTATTTTATTTTTTATTTTTATATTTATTTATTTATTATTATTATTTTCAATTTTTGGTGGAAACTTTAACCGTGGTTAATCTCAACTTTAAGTGTAACACTTCTAGTACTCTTCACAAAGTGGCACAATTATCTTTTTTTATACCCAAAAAAAAAAAAAATAACGGAGGCATGTTATTATGTTCATTTTATGATGAAGAATTAGAACTTTTTGCATTTATAACTCACATTTATATACACTCATTTCGATATTGACTCGATGCGTATTGTCTTACCTTTGGGTGTCTCTTGAAATACTACTTCGGATCTTAGTACTGCTCAAACTATCACATGTGTATTACCCATAGTTTTTACTTGATACAGTGCCTTGTCATGTACTCTTTGTATGCTTAGAATAATGTGTTTTTTGGCCAAACTCATTGGAAAGAGTTACCATAAGGAATAGTGTGAAAGTCATCGGCACTATTACACATTAAGTGAGAAAAGTTGCTATGATGAGACCGAAAAGGCTACCTACCTTTGAAGTGAGTGAAAGTCACCAAATCATAGTAAGCTGAGAGAGGTTATGTTGAACATTGCATACTTAAAGAAAAGCTTATTTCGTCTATTGAAAGAAAAAATTGTGGGAATATATTAATTTGTAGGACATTTTCAAGCATATAGAATTGCTTCTAGGTAGTGATGCAGGTCCAATGCACTCTTGATAGGTTTGAGCTCTTAGATTAGATTGTCATGAGTTTCGCACCCATTGCAAAAGCATTTTTTTTTTCTTATTGGAATGGCATTCATTCATCTCAGTATTCATAATTGTGAAAAACTTATACTAGTTTGATTGTGCATATTTGCCAATTAGTTTTTCTTTCTTTGAGCTCATGAAATAACTTATTCCGTATCTCTATATTTGCTTATTTTAAATTTTATAAATTTATTAAATTGTTTCAGTGGATATTCTTATAAACTTTTTTTGAGGATGATCTCTTAAGCTTAGTGTTTGAGGTTTGGTTTTGGAGATTTTAGTAATTTTGTTTGAGATGTTTAATGTTTGGTTTTAAAGACCTGTTAATAAATTTTATTTTGGGCGTAATGTTTTGAGATTAAAAAAAATAAAAAATTTGTACACATAATTTTTTTGGACAATTTTTTTTCTCATAGTCGTTGAAGTTGGTTTAAACGGACCTGTTTGAAGGCCGTTCAAGCTCTAAATGTTCTGATTTTTCGGTTCAAAGGTGGTTGAAAATTTGCAGGGCCTGGTTTTAGCGCTTGAAGCCGGTTTGAACGACACTGTCTCTGGTTTTAGTGCTGGATGCCAGTTCGAGCAACGTGCTCACTCGATTGTGCGCTTGATGGGAGCTTGAGCGGCCCAGCTGAAAGGCTGTTAGAGCGGCAGGGATTCTGGTCTCAAGTCTGAAGAGCGCTCGAGCGTTATACATATTTTTAAAAAATAAAAAATAAAAATTGTTTGCCCATTTCTCTCTCTCTCTCTCTGTCTTCGGTGCTCTTCAAGAACTTCAAAGCAAACCCCGGTCCTCCTCGGTTTTCATATTCTCAAGCGAGAACGTCCTAGTTCTCGTATTTCCCCCTTCGCCGGCTGCTTCATCTCGACTCTAGGGATTCCATATTTACTGGAGACTACTCTTCGGCTTCAGAGTTCTCGTTGTCGTTGGTTTGTGTTCGACTCCATGCTCAAGAAGGCAGAGGCGAAAAAATGGTGCATATGTTCAATTATAACTTGAAGAAATTGAGCCAATTGTGCTATAAAATTGTTATTGAATGTACATGGTTCAAATGTTGGAGCACCTTCAGTTTATACACATGCTGCAAAGGTTAGTACTGTTCAGACCTCTAGCCATGAAAGGTCAAAACACGCAGTTTTGTGGCTTTGTTTCCAAAGGTTTTTTTTTTTTTTTTTTAATATTTGTTTGTCTTGGTGCCTACTTTGATATTTGTTTCAATCCGACTCCATGTTCTCGTGATTTGGGTCCAATTTGTGTGGTGGGAGATTGTAGTCTAGATTAAAAAAAAAATCCTTTGCCGGTTAGAGGTTCGAGTTCTGGGTATGTGACCTTGTTTTTTGCTTATGTAGCTGCGTAATTTGGACACCCTTCAATTATTTTTGCATTGCTTTCTAGTTTTTTTTTTTTTTTTTCCTTGCGTTTGTTTTTTATTATTTTTTGTGTTATTGGTATGTTATAGAGAAAAGATTATTTCCGTTGTTGTGACCCTCTTGTGCCTATTGTTGCTATTTAAGTCATTCTTAACGGGTAAAATATTGCACCACAAAAAAAAGGTGAGAAAATATATTTGTTTAGTATTCAAGGAAATTTTTTTTTTTAAACTCCAGTGTCTTTGGTTTCTATTATTGGTTATCTAATATTTGTCTTGTAGGTTTTTAATACTAATGAATTGTTTTTGAGAACATGATTTATTTCAAAAATTTGAAAATACATTAATGGTCAAGGGGGAGGTTACAGATGAATCGTTTTCATCAAGTATTGACGGGCAGTCAATCACTCAGATTTGAGTATGGGGGTTGTGTCTTTTTATTTTGTTTTGTTTTTATCACGTAATTGTTAATGGAGAGATTGCAAACTTTAATTTTTTAAATGTGACAATTGCCAGTCATTGAGTGTAGAATATTGATAAATTTTTGTATCGAGTCTTGCGTTGATCAAGTTGTTCCCTAATGTGAACGTTGAAATGGAAAGTAAATTTCTGGCATATTCTGTTCTAATTATGTTTTTATATTAAGAACGAATGGAGTGAATATAAATATTCATATTCTACTAGACTTAGGGTTAACATTTTTAAGAAGAAAGAAAACATATTACGGTAGAAGCAATCAAAAGTAAAGACAAACAAAGAACAATATATGATCTTTGTTTCAATTTGAAGAATGAAAAATATCTCTGGGTTCTAGGAGGTACCATTCGAGTTCAAGAACAGAGTCAATTGTATGAGACAAATGTCGAGTCAAGTCATGTATAGTAATCTCTTATAATTTTTTATTTTATAGTAGATTAATTTTTAGGGATAATTACCTTATAAACTCAAGATTTTTATCAAAAAGTGATTTTAGTGTTTTACTTCATTAAATTTTGTGTCTCATTTACTTTTATTTGTTTGCATTTGTTTTTGAGATTTTCTCCATATTTTTGGGTTTTCAGAGACCGGTCCAGAAGATGCAAACCTGTTTTCGAGATCGTAATCTTGCCACCGACTCTCTATTTTTAATCGTCCAACGCTGTTTTCCCTTCACTAAATCCTCCACCTCCACAGGATTCATTGTTCTTTTTGTACATTGGGGCATACTATTGTTTTCTTTCTGTCCACCATTAATGCCAGATGTTTCTCCCACAACGTAGTTGTTTTTGGTGTGAATACTGGGTGCAAACGAGAAGAACCATTTCTATTTCCTAGAAGGTGGTTGTGTACACTGTTTGGATTTGAGATCCAACATAGGTCCTAGTCCAACATTTGGACCGAGGCTCTATTTTGTTGGAGGAGAAAGAAGAGGTGCTTCTTGGATTTCACCAACTTTTATCAAAAAATCTTCTAGAGTCATCTCCCCAGGTGTTTGTAGGTGTTGGGAGAAGTTGTTACCAACAGCGTAAGGGTTTTGTTTTATAGGTTGATTCCCATGAATGTCTGCCCAAACCTCTTCCGTGATTTTATCATTGTTCAAAGATTCATTTTGGCTGGGAATTATTGAAGAAAATTGGCCGCTTTCCACATTCCACAAACAATTGAGAAGTCCATCAATGTTCATTGACCCAAACTTTTTCCACTCTTGCATTGAAATTCATCTACCGCCATTGGAAAAATAAAATTTTATTTATTTGATGATGAAATGAAAGGCTTTGAAATGTTTTTTCTGAAGATTTTTGTGGTGCCTCTAGTTTCAAATTACCACTAGTAATATTTTTTGGCTTAGATGCCTCCATTGTTTCATACACTAATTATTATTCAATCAAACAAATTTTTGAGAAAGACCGATCAAGTTTATGTTGGATCCAAAGCTCAATATTAACCCTGTAAGAAGAAGTCAGAAACAAAATTATTTACAAACTTACACATTAGTTTTACCCAATCAAACATGAAAAAGAAAATAAAATAAAATAAAACACATTATGAGCAAAATAACTTATTTATTACATAAGTTCATATCAAAAAATGACGTCAAAGAAAATTACTGAAACTTCATTTCAATAAAGGTTTTATTGTGAACCGGAAATCTATTGGTTTTAATATTGTTAAAAACCACGAATGGTCTAAATCAAAAGAAAAAATGGGGCTCATAATTGTTGTCTAATGTCCAGAAAAATATGGCGGTGTTGTATATTGTCAAGTAGGGGTGTAAAAAAATATAAAAAGAAATAACTCGAAAATTAAACCAATCTGATAATTTTGGGCTAGATCTGCACCAAAATCAGTTCAGTTCTAGATTAAAAAATTAACAATTTAATATTTCCAATTCGGTCCTTTATTTTCGAATCAAACCGAACCCAAACTGAACCGAACCCAATCCAAAAAAAATAATATATAACATACAATCCAAACCAACTCCAAAAATATATTATATAACATATGATTATATTTAACGTAATATATAATATCATAGAGCCAAAGTAGTGTGTTTGAATTTTAAACTTATTTGAATTTGTAACCCAAATAGTCGAACCAAAAATTGAGCCAAATCCAACCCAATTCAATTTTGGGCTAAATAAAAATTGAACCGAACCAAACCCAACTCAACTCAAGTTAAAATAGTTTGATTTCAGGTCCAAGTTTTAAAAACCCAAAAAAATGATTGGTCTAATTATAGGCCAAGTATGAATCCGAACAGACCCATGCATAGTCTAATATTAAGTTACTAGGTAGAAAGATTATTGCAAATTTAAATCCTAATGGTGGTGTCTCCACAATTATTAGAAATTTAGGAGATGTGAATTAAATCTTCCACGACAATAATCAAAGCTTCTCAACAGGTGTAAGAGCCATAACCAAAAAACAGAAGCTTTATTGTAGAGGTACGGCTTACGGTCACCGATACCGGGGCCATAAACACCACAAATATGCATTTTGGCTCTGATTGGACCTTGACCAAGAATGATATGGACTTGAGCCTAATACTCTTTGTTAGACCAACAAAAGCCCCTCTCCTCTTTCGCCTATATTTGTATGTATATGTAATCATTCATATGCATATACATATCTACATACCTATCTATACTAATATACTAGAGCTTCCCACATGTAATACGTGTGATTATTTTTTTATTTGTGCAATTTAACTAGTTAGGAGTATAAAAGAAAAGTGATAAGGTGACTAAAATTTTAAAATATGAAATAACATAATTAGGGATAGTTTTTGGAAGTTATTTGATTCTAAATTTGAAATCGATGGGAAGATGAATGATTTTAGAGGAAATAGAAAAGCTTCACCCAAAATTGAGAGTTTTTTAATTTTTAAGTTTCACTAGTATCCTCTAGTGTTTCTTCGTATAATAACTAGATTGGTGTATGACAGTCCCAAATATGTACAAGTATCCAACACCGATAATAAAGAGCTGAAACTAATAGACATTCATAGCTGAAAATAACTTGAAAAACAATCACCCATCTAGAGTACACACAGATTTGTTAACAAGGGTAAAAACTCCTTTGTCACCAAAGGAGAAACAACCCCATATCCGTAAGTGGATCAGTCTAAAAATCTTCACTATATAAAAATGAGGTTACAAGGTGTTCAAGGAGAGTATTACAAATTTTTCCAACCAAATCCCATTGATCTACTTGTACGTCATCCCCCTAACCTTGCTTGCTAGCCAACCCACAACTCACCTCAAACCTGTGAAGATTCTAACCTTCAATCCATGAAGATCCAGCTCTCCAATCTGATACCACACCACAAATCTGAGCCTTGTTAAAAACAGTTGGATTGCTGCCAAAGATGGAAGAATCACCTTGATGGTTGGTAAGACACAACCTTAGGTCATCCTTGTAGCTTTTTGCTCAAAGAACTAAGAATAATCTGCTCAGCAAAAAAGCTTAGGTTTGGAAAAGAATATTTTCTTTTTATATCAGAGAGAATGGGTAAAAAGGATATTTTGGTTTAATTAGAAAAAAATCTACGCGACAGGCAGGGGAAGTTCTTGGGTAAGAGCTTCCCTGCTCATGCTCATAAGGCATACTGGATACACTTGGACACTGGTGTTTTCCAGGTGAAAGGGAAACCTCGGGGGCACGAGCTGCCTTGTTCAAACTCGTGTACCTCCCTTTACAAAAAACAGAGCAAAGGACCAAGACAAGATCAGATTGACAACCTCCTCTCCACCTAATATTCTCTAAAATAGATTTAAATATTCACAAACACTCTTTGGCATGTATTTGTGAACAATTTCCATAACCTTGTGACATTTAGAAGAATACAAGTAAGATGTTTGTTTGGAATTTGCCAATTAAAAAAAAAAAACTGTACAAACACTAACAATCTCCCTTTTTGGCAATTCTGAGACAAAAACACATTCGACCCAAAAAAAATGCAAATGTCACAAGTGAAATAGATAATATATAAAAACATATAACTAAGCTCCCCCTCAACAGTAACCAAATCATCAGAAATCAAATGCAAATCCAAAAAGCATACAATTAAGCTCCCCCTCAAACAAGCATTGTAAAGTATCTAAGCAATAGAACACTCCCCCTCAACACCATATGAACTTGAAGTCTAATATATAAAACAAATCAACAGTAACTAGAACCCACTGGAACTCAAAATAGAAAATATCCAAAACATCCAAAAAAAAAAAAACATCCAACAAAATGTTCTTCCCCCCTTTTTTGAGAGGAATTGACAAAACGAGTAGTTAACGAGAAGGGGGGCGAGGACCACAGCTACAAAATTGTTCGATGCGACGGAAGGTACAATTTAAATCTCCAACATCATTGGCTAAGCTCTGTAGTTGAGAGGAGATGTCCCCCAAGCTCCGTTGTGCAGGATCAACCAGCCCTTTCACAGAGGAGATGACATCATCCATTTGTGCTTCAACTTTGGAGGCAGAAAGAGCAGCCGCCTGAAGTGGCTTCAAAGTGTGCATTTGAAGAGTGTTAAACTGAACTTGAACATTTTCTGTAAGGGTCTGGAGTCGAGTGTGAAGGGTGTTTAGAAGAAGAGTGTTGGAGGACTTTAATGAGAGAGACGCTCAGAAAAAGACTGTAAGATAAACACCACGACTGAAATGGGATCAGACTTAGGATGGAGAGCACTCCGGGAACGAGAAGCAGAATTTGAGGGATCAGAGGAGGTTGTGCCAAATAGATGGGGATAGGGAGTTTCAGATTGCACTGGCTGTTTTTGAGACATAGTGTGACGGATGGTGTGTCGATTAATAGGAGCATCTTGAACCAAGACAGCCTCGTCTAAATCTTTCCCAATTGCAAAATGATCACGAAGAAAATTGGTGATGAGAACACCATAGGGAAGAGCTAGACGAGAATTTCGCTGATTGTGTGCCGAGATCATAGATTAAGAATCAGCGAAGGAAGATCAATGGAAATCTCATGAGTGAGGATGAAAAGGAATTTGATTTTATCTTTTGAGATTTCGGAAGATCGATTTGTAGGGGTGAGAAGGGAGTCACAAATGAGATTGAGAACCCGAAAAGGAACAAACAAATCTCTCTGACGAAAGAGGATGCCAGGAAACCAAGGGTAAGGATTGTCACGCATTGGAACAACTAGTTCATGCAGTGGAGGGTAGGTGGTCCAATCAACATTTGGGAAAGAGGGGTTTGAGGTTCTGGGCACACGCAGAAACGAGGACAAGAAATCAGATGTGATATGTAAAACTCTCCCACAAACCAATATGTCAAAGCAACCCTGATCAGGAGAAATGTTATGGAAATTTGCGTAAAACTCATAAATCAAATCAACAGAAGCACTTCCTTTTAGATCTCCAATACGAATCCACCCTCTTTTTTCAAAAATTTCTCGAATAAAGGAAAAATCTTTAGTGAAGTGAGAAAAGTCAACAGAGAGTTCAAGAGTGATAGGGCGACGCAAAAAACAGGAATCAAAAAGTGAGATACGCTCTTTCAAGAACCTCGCAGAGGGCTCTCGACCAGAAGAAGAAGGAGGAGGACTTACCAAGACTGAGATTGAGGGTTCCTTTGGCTGTGGAGATGAAGAAGTTGGACGAGCAGAATCCGAGAAGACAGATAGGGGAGAAGAAGACCCAGCAGCAATGAAATGAACTGGAGGATTTGGATTACGAAGCGTTTGTCGCCGAGGATGATTGGCTTATTGCTTGCATTTGAATCCCTTGGATTTGGACTTGGAGCTCGACTTGGGTGTGCTACTGTGAATACCAGAGCCTTTGAGCCCATTCGTCTTGGTCATGACGAAGAACGAAGAAAGGAAGAAGAAGGTGAGGGTTTGACGGAGAGAAAGAAAAAAGAAGAGGATAGACCAAAGGGCTAAGGACGGTGGAAACCCAGAGGTCACTTGGCTGAGTGAAATAAATACTGGACAAAGACCAAAGGTCACGATGACCTTAAACCAAAAGACACTCGGTCCATAAAGGCAGGCATATTCTGTCACGGTGGTCTGAGCAAAAACAATAAATGCAGGAATGTATTGAAAAAGCACAAATCTACAGAAAACCATTTCCCCTACTGTCCTGGAACACTACCTGTACTGTATACCAACGGTGTCTAAAAATGTTAGTGGAGAGAAGCCCAACAGCCATCATGAATTTTTTTTTTTTTTCAAATAAGTGAGAAGCTGCGAGTAGGAAAATGGAAGCTCTCGGCCAAGAACTACCAGAGAAAGAACATGCTTTTCAATGCAGTTTGCACAGATACAACACAGTTAGTGCAATTTGTCATAAAGACCAGCTAGGAACACAGTTCTGAACAGTATTGGCACAATGAAAAATTATGCTACAATCAAACAAGTCTGTCTATGAAAATTCATGAGATTCAAACCAAACAAAATGTGACAATTAAGGATTAAAAGAACTGGATTTTTCAGAACATATAGGAATTTGATATGTATAAGTATAATTCATCAAAAACAAAAATGCTAAAAATCTTGGAACAACTCTTTGACAAACCCACAGAAATATGAGTAGCACATCTAAAGATAGATTCATTTCACATATAAGAATCATGATTAGCTCAAATGACATCTCGAGACAAAGTACTAGTTGTAGTGCCACATTTAAATTTTCTAGATAATGTACACATGTACACTTTCTTTACATGTACACATGTATAACATAAGGATCAAGAAGATGTACACTTTCCTTATCTCTCCATGTAAAGAAATTCAATAAGTGCAATGGGATAATGGTTTTCACACATCTTGTTTTAGTCTCTTCTTTCCCCATTTTTTGTTTTATTAAATGACATACTCCAGATGATGTACTGTAGAGACCAAGATGGTAACCCTTTTTATCACCAATATATAACGATAAAGATAAAAAAAAACTTCCACACTTCCAACTGTTGACCATTTGGACATGAAGTTGGGGGTTAGTCGATTCCAGGTTAATCCAATGTAGACATTGCACTAGACATTTAAGAAATGTACTATCTCAATTGACTCTTGTGCGCGATATCACATGAGCTTGATCATGAGACGAATCTGTGCCATCAATATATCATCTTCAATACAATCTCAACATGCTATAGGATTTTAAGGAATTTCACTTGAAATTTGACACTTGTCTAAGATTCAAAATACAAACATATATCAAATGCCAACATACTCCTATTTATCCAAGAATTTTAAGACTTAAAAAGGCACATGATGATCTTATTTACTCAATCAAGTTCATAGAAAAATTTGTAAGATCATTTATTCAAGTTTCATTGAGTCAAGACTAATCAATAACTATAACTCCTAGTGATGATCGAAGATGTTCAAATCTAGAAGCTTCTAGAGGTTTAGTAAGAATGTTAGCAAGTTGTCTGTTTGTGGAAATATGTTCAAGTGTCATGACATGTCTCTCAACAAGATCCCTAATGAAGTGATGTCTTATTTTTATGTGCTTGGTACGTGAGTGTTGAACAGGGTTCTTTGAAATATTTATCACACTCAAGTTATCACAGAACAAAGACATGGTAACTTGTTCAATTCCATAATTAGAGAGAATTTGTTTCATACACAAAGCTTGAGCACAACAACTCTCAGCAGCTATGTATTCTGCTTCTGCAGTGGAGAGGGAGATGGAATTTTGCTTCTTGCTATGCCAAGCTACCAGATTGCACCCAATGTAGAAACAACCTCTAGAAGTACTCTTACGATCATCACAACATCCTGCCCAATCAGCATCTGAAAAACAAGAAATCTCTGCAGAAGAATCATTAGCAAACCAGATGTCATGATCTAGAGTCCCATTCACATAACGAATGACTCGTTTGACTGTAGTTAAGTGAGATTCTTTAGGACAAGATTGATATCTACCACAAACCCCTACACTAAATGCTATGTCTGGACGACTGGCAGTTAAGTACAAGAGATTACCAATCATGCTTCGGTACAAGGTTTGATCCATATTTTTGCCCGATTCATCTCTGTTCAATTTGATAGATGTGCCTATGGGAGTCCTAGCATGCTTAGTTGTCAAAAGTCGAAATTTTTAATCAAGTTTCTTGCATACTTTGATTGTGATATGAAAATGCCATCTACCATTTGTTTAATTTACAATCTCAAGAAAAAATTAAGTTCTCCCATCATGCTCATTTCAAATTGACTTTTCATAAGTTCAGTAAAATCTAAGGCATGTTTTTCAGATGTAGAACCAAAGACAATGTCATCGACATATATTTGAGCAATTGTGATGTGCTTAGTGTTCTTACAAATGAACAAGGTTTTATCAACACTCCCTCTGACAAAGTCAGACTTAACTAAGAATCTAGTAAGTCTCTCATACCATGCTCTAGGGGCTTGTTTTAAACCATCCAAAGCCTTATTCAACCGATAGACATGATTCGGATACTTAAAATCAATAAAACCTTTGGGTTGTTTAACAAAGATTTCTTTTTGAATAAAGCCATTCAAGAATTCACTTTTCACATCCATTTGAAAAAGTTTAAATCCTAAATAGCAAGAGATGGCCAACAAAATTCTAATAGATTCTAGTCTAGCCACGGGTGCAAACGTTTCATCAAAGTCAATTCCTTCAATTTGAGAATACCCTTGTGCAACTGGTCTAGCTTTGTTTCTAATAATGGTGCCAAATTCATCGGTTTTGTTTTTGAAAATCCATTTGGTCCCTATAACATTCACATCTCTAGGTCTCGATACAAGCTCCCAAACATCATTACGAGAGAATTGTTCAAGTTCTTCATGCATAGCATTTATCCAATAAGAATCATGAAGAGCTTCTTTGACATTCTTGGGTTCAATGCATGAAGTATAACATAAATAAGTTATCTCATTTCTAACTTGCCTCCTAGTTTTCATAGGAGCAGTTATCTCACCAATGACTTGTGTGTTAGAATGGTTTAGCTTCACTCTTGATGAGGGATTAAGTGTCATTGATTAACCCTTGGCTTCTTCTTCCAATGTGTCCTCAAAAGTTCAATCTTGGGTTCCACATTGTTTTTCTCTGTATTATTTAGTGTCTCTAATGATGATTCATCTTGTGACAGCATAGAGAATTCTTGCTCCTCTTCAAGAGTATTTTTCCTGCAAGCAGAATTGACACAATCATCATCCACTACTACATTAACAGTCTCCATAACAGTAGAGTGCTTTGAATTAAATACTCTATAAGCCCTGCTGTTAGTAGAATAACCAAGAAAAAAACCTTCATCACATCTAGCATCAAACTTACCCAGTGCTTCTCTGTCACGATATATGTAACATTTACTTCCAAAGATATGAAAATAATTCACATTTGGTTTTCTCCCATTCCAAATTTCATAGGGAGTTGCTTTGGTCCCTCTCCGTACAAAGACTCTATTGCCAATGTAACATGCCGTATTTAGAGCTTCAGCCCAAAATTTCAAAAGGAGTTTTTTGGCATGCAACATGACTCCAGTCATCTCCTGAAGAACCCTATTTTTCCTCTCAACAACCCCATTTTGTTGAAGTGTTTTAGGGATTGAAAATTCATGTAAGATACCATATTCATCACAAAAAATAGAAAAATCAGCATTTTCAAACTCCCTACCATGATCACTTCTCAATCTAACAATTTTTCCAATTTTGGTTCCTTTTTCATTTTGAAGACGATTACAAAGAGCTTTAAATGATTGAAATGTATCAGATTTTTCCCTCAAAAAATTTACCCAAGTAAATCTAGAAAAATCATAAACCATTACAAATATGTATTTCTTTCCTCCCAAACTCTCCGTCCTTATAGGACCCATCAAATCTACATAAAACAATTCCAAAATTGATGAAGTGGCTATTCTATTTATCTTTTTGTGAATAGCTCTTGTTTTCTTTCCTTTGAGACAAGGTCCACATATAACTTTCTTAGCTTTGGCCAGTTTCGGCAACCCCTTAACTACATATGACTTAGACAACCTTGCAAGATCCCTATAATTCACATGTCCAAGTCGTTGATGCCATAACTCAGAAATGTTCTCCTGTGCAATATTGCAAACATAAACATTGTCAGTTGAAAGTCCATAACAGTTATCAGCAGTTCTAAATCCTTTCAACACAACATTATTATTTTGTCAAGAATGGAACAACTATCTTTAGCAAACATAACACTGAAGTGAGAATCAAAGATTTGTCTTATACTAATCAAGTTTGCTTTCAAGCCATCCACATGCAAAACATCCTTGAGTTTAGGTAAACCTTGACAATCAATGCTACCAATTCCAAGAATTTTTGACTTACTACCATCACCAAAAGTTACCATTCCATTATCACAATCATTCAAGGTTGTAAACATGGATTTAATTCCACACATGTGCTTGGAACAGCCACTGTCCAAGTAGCACATATTAGAGCTTTGTGCCCTAAATGCAGTATGTGCAACATTACATTTTAGGTTCTCACATCTAATCTAAATTCTTCTAGGTTTGATTTTAGAGAAATTCATGCTGTTGGCATTATTACTGTGATGATCTTAGTCCTAGATTTGAACCCAACTCTATTTGGTTTGAATGGAGCTTTTTTATCAGTACTTACATGAGCAGCAAGACTACTACACCTGTTAGACAAGAAGTTTCTTGTTAAGAGACTTTTATGAGCATTTTCTTTAGATTTAACCTAGTCTACTGGTAGCCCATACAGCTTGTGACAGTAAGGTCTAATGTGTCCCTTAATGCCACAATAATTACAAATTGGAACAAAATTTTTGACACATGAAGATTCTGAATTTAATCCTTTGACATGATAAAATTTTTTACCTGTGAGTCCTGAGATGTTATGAGAGAAGAAGTTACCATTCAAAGACCCTTTCCTCTTAGTTTCACAGGATTTTGAAGACCGTTGAACCTGATTTGCTTCTGAGTTCTTGTTCTTTTGCTCCCTTTTCACAGCAGATTCAGCCACCAAACCAGCTGCTAGAATAAACTTGAGGGGACCTTTTCTTTGAAAAAATGGTGATAAATTCTCTTCTTCATAGCCCAGCCCGGTTCTATCATTAGAGGACCTTTGAGCCTTCAAAATCTCATCAAGCTTTCTTGTACCAGATTCCCACTTCTTGAATGCATTTGTGGGCATTGCAACTCTTTCTTTCAAGCTCACAAGCTCCTTCTCAAGTGAACCATTCAAGAACATCAATCTTTCTTCATTCTTCCTTAAACTCTCAATCATTTCTTCCAATTTACCAGTCTTAACTTTAAATTCCTCAAGTTGACCAGCTAACTCTTTCTTTTCCTTTGCAACTTTATTCAGCTTAGATAGAGCCTTTGCCTTGTGTTTGGCAAGTACAATGCTTTCATTATACAGTTCATTATATTTTTCTTTGAATTCTTCAAACTTTTCTTGCGCGTCAGCTTCAGATTAAGATTCTGAGCAGCTCATAATGTTCTCCACTGATGAGTTTTGCAAGGAACCCTTTAACTCGATTCATCTCTTGACTTGTTCTCATTAACTCCCACCATAAAGGCTAACACTTGAGAGGAATTATCTTCTAACTCGGATGACTCTTCTTCATCATGATTTCCATCACTCCCAGACTCCTCTTCATCATCCCAGGTTGCAGCAAGAACGTTCTGGTTTTTTCTTTTCTGTCTATTTACACACTCATTTGCAAAATATCCATAACCCTTACACTCAAAACATTGCTTTTCACCAGGTTTTGATTGTTTATTATTCTTAGCATACCCTTCACCAGGCCTTGTTTTGTTTGCCTTGTTGAACTTTGAAGAATTATTAAAGGGAGGCTTCTTAGAGAAACCTTTAAATTTCTTCACCAAAAAGGCAATATCATCTGCATTAACTTTTGAGTGTTCAGCTTCTTCTCTGTTTTCTTCACAGATGGTTTTTAAGGCTATCCCTTTGTTTTTCTTGTTCTGACTAAAATTCACTTCGTAAGTTTGCAAAGATCCATTCACTTCGTAAGTTTACAAAGATCCAACTAACTCTTCAACCTTCATCTGATCAACATCTTTGCTCTCCTCAATAGCTGTAACTTTTGGCTGGAATCGATCAGGCAGAGAACGAAGTATCTTCCGAATAATTTTTGATTGAGAAATGCTTTCTCCATGATTTTCCAAAGAGTTGACAATATCACTTACTTTTATGTAGAATTGATCAAATGTTTCATTTTCTCCCATTCGAATCACTTCAAAAGCGGTTGTTAATCGCTGCAGCTTTGTAATTTTTACTGCTGTTGTTCCCTCATATGTCACCTGTAGAACATCCCAAGCTTCCTTTGCTATTTCACAGTTTGAAATCCTTCTAAATTCATCTTGAGATACACAGCAAAATATAGCATTGAGGGCCTTGTTAATCCCGCCAGCAGCTTCATTGTCTGCTGCAGTCCAATCCCATTTGGGTTTCAGAGTAATATCTATTTCACTCACGGTAGGTGGTTTCCAACCATCAACAACAGAATCCCAGACTTTTTCATCAATAGACTTAAGAAATGCTCTCATCCTAGCCTTCCAGTAATGGTAGTTTGACCCATCTAGAAAGAGTGGTCTAACAGTGGAATGACCTTCCCTTTGGTTATCCATGGATACTATTAGGCTCTGCTCTTAGACAGAATGTCTAACTGAAAAATAGAGAGCACCTGTGCTCTGATACCACTGGACAGTCCCAAATACGTACAAGTATCCAACACCGATAATAAAGAGCTGAAACTAAGAGACATTCATAGTTGAAATTAACTTCAAAAATAATCACCCATCTAGAGTACACACAGATTTGTTAATAAGGGTAAAAACTCCTTTGTCACCAAAGGAGAAACAACCCCAGATCCGTAAGTGGATCAGTCTAAAAATCTTCACTATATAAAAATGAGGTTACAAGGTGTTCAAGGAGAGTATTACAAGTTTTCCCAACCAAATCCCATTGATCTACTTGTACATCATCCCCCTAACCTTGCTTGCTAGCAAACCCACAACTAACCTCAAACCTGTAAAGATTCTAACCTTTAATCCATGAAGATCCAGCTCTCCAATCTGATATCACACCACAGATCTGAGCCTTGTTAAAAACAGTTGGATTGCTGCCAAAGATGGAAGAATAACCTTGATGGTTGATGAGATCCAACCTTAGGTCATCCTTGCAGCTTTTTGCTCAAAGAAGTAAGAATAATCTGCTAAGCAAAAAAGCTTAGGTCTAGAAAAGAATATTTTCTTTTTATATCGATAGAAGGGGCAAAAAGGATATTTTGGTTTAGCTAGAAACAAATCTGCATGATAGGCAGGAGAAGTTCTTGGGCAAGAGCTTCCCTGCTCATGCTCATGAGACATACTGGATACACTTGGACACTGGTGTTTTCCAGGTGAAAGGGGAACCTCGTAGGCACGAGCTGCCTTATTCAAACTCGTTTACCTCCCTTTACAGAAAATAGAGCAAATGACCAAGACAAGATCACATTGACAACCTCCTCTCCACCTAACATTCTCCAAAACAGATTCAAATATTCACAAACACTCTTTGGCATGTATTTGTGAACCATTTCCACAACCTTGTGACATTTAGAAGAATACAAGTAAGATATTTGTTCGAAATTTGCCAATTCAAAAAAAAAAAACTGTACAAACACTAACAGTGTACATATAATAACTACTTTTGCACATAATAGGCAGTTGAGTGTATAAAAACAATGGAACATTAGTTATAGAATTGGATAGTAAAACTATATTTTAAAAAGTTTGATTTTAAGTATTTACATACATGTGTATTGAATGCTGACGATTGGACAATTGTTTTTTGCGATCGTGACATTGGACGATTGCCTGAGGTGATCGTCCAATATTGTTTGTCTTGTCATTGACAACCACCTCAAGGCAATTGATAAGGGTTCGACTAGACGAGCACTTTCATAATTTAGATGATAGCCTTTGGCGGACAAGCGTTCCTTTGATTCTGGTAGTGCATTAAAAATGGTAGGTAACTGAAAAGTTATAAAAAGGGGGGAAAAAAAAAAAAGCACAAGAAAGGTTTCAGTATATTTACTTTACCAAATCTAATGTAGTATTATGCATCCAGAATTGATCGTCAGGAAAGAGAACCACAATGATGTGACTCTTTTATAAACCAATCCCTTTAAATAGAATAACCAATTAAGATATATTTTTATTACCAAAAATAATTAAGACATCATTTTAGTATAAATTTTTGAATAAAAATTCTGATTGAAAAATATTTCTCCAAAATTTGGGCCTTGTCAACAACTATCCTAGTATTTGTTTCTAGGTGGATTTATCTACACTCTACAAACAGATTTTTGAAGTCTACTTTACTTTTTTGGTTAAATAAAATAATACAATTACCATCATTCTTTTAATAGGATATGTT
>QLOD02000013.1:38578305-38589732 GCA_003260245.2 Sideroxylon spinosum | reverse complement strand
TTGGAAGTGTCCATATCTCCACAGCAAAAACCAAAAATGGACATCTTACGTCCCCAAAGGCAACCCAAACCCCACCCCCCCCCCCCCCCAAAAAAAAAAAAAAAAAAAAAAAAAAAAAAAAAAAGAAAAAGCTAGATGGTTTGAGTAGCTTTAATGGAATTGCAGATGATGTTTTTTCAAAGTCTTACCTGTGTTTTGGAACTATAGAACTCCGAATAAGTTAAGCTAGCATAGCTTTAAGTCATGATGTTGAGAATTTTATTATTCTGTGTTTCTAGTTACACTTTTAAGATATGCTTTTGCTTTTATTTTAAAAGACATCTACAGTATGCAAAACCCAACAATATTGTGCCTCCTATGCATAGTACAGAACCAAATTAGTGGCTATCTGTTCATAGTTTCAAGTTTGTTCTTGTGTGGCGTTTGAGCATAATCTGTACGTTTTCTATGCAACCAGGACAAGGTTGTGGTTATTTGTGTTCAAAACACTCCATTCTTTGGCATGGTAATGGCATATATGTGTCTTAGCTCTGTAGTTGTTACCTGGCCTTCTGTTGTAGTTTTAACAAGCTTGATGCTGTTATATTGTTTGACTGCAGACTGTTTATCCATCTCTGCGTTAGTGTTCCAGTCCATGTTCTACAACTCTAATTTTGGAGTCTTTTGCAGGGAGGTCTAATGGTTGTGCTGGGAAAAGCTGCAGATGGTCGGGTTGAGAAAGAATTTGAGGCTCTTGCAAATATGGTAATAATTTTAAATCAGATAAGGTGCCTAGGACAGTGGATTTTTTTTTTTTTTTTTTGTTTCCCTTTGTTGGTGGTGGGGCTAGATATTCTGAATACAAGGCTTTAACACCTTCTCCACCGTCCATATTGCCAAATATTAGTATCAGTAAATAATTTTGAATACAATGGTTTGTATGAAACAAATATGACTGATTTGAGTAATTTTACATGTATAGTCACCATGTATAGAATTTCATTTCTCTATACAGAGGAAGAAAGGGTATTGAAGTGTGTATCATACCAGGAAAATATATTATTAGCTTCATGGTTGATTTAAAATAAATATGTTAATTTGTGTTTCATTGCTTTTCTAAAATGATCTAGAAGCAAGTGATAAGCTCAATTATTGTTTTTCATTGCTAAGCTATTTCCTTTGTTTTATTTTTTATTTTTTGTCAAGAGTATTGGGCTGTCTATATTTGTGTATATACTATTGAAGAAAAACTATACAGATTAAAATAGCTCTATCCTAACTATATCTTTACATGAATACATCAGCACTTTCCCCTTATGTTATATATCATATATCCCAAATTTGGAATAAATAAACCATACTTTTGATCCTCCCAATTCTTTGGTAAACAAATGCTACTGCACTTTAGACTGGGCCCGTCTTAATTGCATATTTAAATATCTTTCTAATAAGTGACAAGCAACCTCAAGTTATTTAATACTCTCATGAAACGCTTGGTTGGAGGAAATATGAATGATTGGTTGATTATTGCTTAGTAACTTTGGTTGATTATTGCTTAGTAACTTCATTAAGTATAGGGAACACTCAACTCTCCAATATACGTTTTATCTAGATAGTTATTGACGACACTTTTAGATTGTCTTCCCAAGTACAAGATTTGTTATCACAAGTTATTGGGTGAGTATGGGGTCAAATTCATAGGGAATGGGGTTTCAAAGGTGTTTATCATGTAGTGGGTTTTAGGGTTTTTGATGACGTGGATAAAAATAAATGGAGAACATGGTTTTGATATAGAAAAACAAAGAATGATGCTTTGGCATCATATTTCAACCAGTTGACTACGGTGCAAATCTCAATTAATTAATGCAATAGTTTAAACTCAATTAAAAGGCAACAACAATGAATTTCAATTGGAATTTCTTTTTTAATTAAAATCCGAATCTTATTGTTCAAATAAAGATTAAAAAAAAAAAAAAAGAGAGAGAATAGTATTCAAACTAGTAGGGAATTCAAATGTTCACCATGCCATTATTAATGATGTCGTCAACAAATTAATCGATGAATCCTGTGTATTTGTTGCGAAAATTTTAAATTTGTCTACGATGGACTAGGAGATTTTACATCACTTTTCTAAGATATTGGTACAATCAATCATCTGTTCAAGGGATCAAAGCTTTTAGTTCAAAACCTATTTCTAGGACAAAATTACAAGTGCAAACATCACTGACGCGTTCAAACTATTTGATAAATCGTGTTTGAATGCAATTTCTTTGCTTTTGGTTTTCAAGTCCAGACAAAGGAGGAGAGTTGTGCGTTAGGTAGCCGACAGTCAGCACAATACTCAGTCGGATTTCTTCATAGATTTGAGATTTAATGAAATTTTGCGGGAGCATTAAGCTCGTACTTGTTTGTCCTAGTTATCGATGAGATTACAAAACATATTTTGGAAGAAGTGCTGTAGTGTATGTTATTTGCAGATGACATTGTTTTAGTGGATGAGACGAGAGGAATGAATGCTAAATTAGAATTGTGGCGGGAAATGTTAAAGATAAAAAGGTTTAGACTAAGTCGATGTAAAACGGAATATATGGAATGCAAGTTTAGTCAAAGTAAGACAACTGTTAGTATAGAAATAAGTTTGGGTATACAAAAGATTGTAAAGAAAGAAAACTTTAGGTATTTTGGATCTATGGTGCAACAGAATGAAGATTCAGGCCACGTGGACCAAATGGGGGAGTGTTTCGGGATTGATACCATGTTATAAACTCGGATTGAAGATTCTTGACACACCCAAAATGGGTTGTTCGTCTTTGTATTTATATACAACTATACAGATACAATAAATTGAAATCAGAGAGCGTAGATTAGTTATATTTTCCTAGGTACATGAATACACATACTTCTAACAGCATGAATATACATTCATTAGCATCTTTATTACATATATTTATTTATTCATTTATTTTTTGCTAGTTATTATTCAGCATAACTCAATTTTTTTGCCAGATACTTTTTTTTTTTTTAACTTCCAATAAAGGACTTCTTTTAAAACACTTCTTATGAAGGGACTTTTCAATACACAGAAGAAATGCCAAACAGGCTTATTGTATATTGAATAATGGACTCACATAAAAGTATGTTATTATTTATAATATTCTTGAAATTAAATGGAATTTTATAGAAATTTGAAATTTTTATCTTCCATCTATGTGAAAGATTAGAAAATTTTCTTTACCCTTAATGGTAAGTTGTTACTTCTTCCAGAGTTCTGAAAATTTAGAGAATCCTAGTAATCCAATTTGGTTATGGAAGTTGGACATATATGTTATAGTATGGGTACCTCGGAGGAAATATAAAAGTCCATGTAATACTGCAAGTTAGTTAAAAGTTTCTGCTAAGGATGGCATCCAGCCTTGGATTAGTTACTTGGCTCCCCACCTCTCAAATGCCTTTAACCCAATACCTTAAATTTTTCTGTGGTTCTTTTCTAAATTATTCACTGATAACATTTGATATATGAAGAACTAAACTTTAGTGAAATGAAATTCTTTCTTTTGGAAAAAAAAATAAAAAATGAGTTATGGTGGTGATAATTATGAAAATAATCACGAGTCGTGACAGACTTGGCTCATGTTACGTTTAGCTGATTTTCACAATAGTTCATCTTTTCTTTTTAAAGGCTATAACACAATAAATGTGCTTCTTGGGGTCTTTGTTTTGGAGATTATTACCTCATAACTTTCTCGAATTCAACTTTATCTGAATATCTCTTAATTGTCAAACTCAATAATCCTTTTACAATTATTGGAGGAGGTTTGTAAATTTCTTCGTATGCAACCAAAAGACCAAACTGTTTAATGATTCACAAAATGAGAAAATTTTGTTTGCTTTTCTTCCACTTCTTTTAAATAACGACATGATAAGCTAATGGAAATCAACTATTCTACATTTTGTAGCATAACCAAGGGCGCAGCATCCGGATTCTTCTGATGTACAGGTAAATCATCTTGGAACAACAAAGAACTAGTTGTCAGATCTGTTAGCTCCTGTCTTCTCCAAAATTTTCACCTTTTTATGTCCTAAACTTTCGAACTCTACTTTGGTCTTTCTTTTTAACGCTTAGTGAACTTTTCTTCTCTGAAAAATATTGTGAACTATCCAGATTACTGATCTAGTTTTATGCTCTGAAAAATATAGTGAAGTATGCTGATTACTGATCTTCTTCACGTTGTCTTGTGCTTTGATATGGAACCCACTATGCAGTGAAGAGCTGTCACACATGCTTTATGCTGCAGCAGATATGGTATTAGTTCCTTCCATGTACGAGCCATGTGGACTTGCTCAGATGATTGGAATGCGTTATGGAGCGGTACTTGCTTTTGAAATCCACTTTTATTCTGGATGATGACTGTTAACCTTTACTGCTCAATTATCAATCATCTTTTACTGGTGATGTTATTGTACATTTTTCAGAAATGATCTTGACTTTCTAGTTCAAAAAAGTCGAGAAAAAAGGAAAATGGCCTTCTGGTTCTGTGAGTATATATGATTGCTTGATTCCGGAGCCAAGTAATATCGTAATTAAAACTTCAAGTGTCCAATTGCTCATGCAAAATGGTACATATTTGTCTGAATGTTGCCCAAGCCATTATAGATGTAATGTAAATAGTTATGATAGTGCATCTAAAATGGAAGATCTCAGGTTTGAATTTGTTGAAATCCTAATTTATTTGAAGTGATTAGTTGTAGAAATTGATTTATTGCATATTACTAGGCAGATTTTTCGTTCTTAAATTAGGAGATTTGTTTCCTTTTTTATTCCTCTTCTGTATTATAAATCGAGGGCAATAGCTTGTATATTCAATTCATTCAAGAACTACACAAAAGATTATTCATGGTATTAGATTAAGGTTCAGGTCTTTGTATTTGATTTTTGGGTTTCTTCTCTCCATCAAGAAACCTTAGTCGTTGTGCGATCTCAGACGGTGGTCATTGATTACAATCCAAATCCCAGATGATCCTTGCGACAAACGACCCTCCTCGAAGCACTAATTGTTGACGACTATTGCAGCCCTTCATTGACTTCTTTGGCATCCGAAGTTCTAGCTTCATTAACTGTGGAAAGCCCTAGTCTTCATCGTTGCATCATTGCAGTCGATCGCCGATGTCGGTTCCTCATCGTCATCTTAGTGTGTCGACTCCTCTTAGCATCATTGACTCTTTTATCACAAACTCATTCCAGCATCAATCAGAGTTGCTGAAACTGAATGGAAGCTTCCGATGGCAAGATGGAAGCCGTCTCCACCATGGGTTCAAGTGGATTTGGTAACTTCTCCTTTCAACTGACAGTGGAGAAACTAAATAGAAAACAATTTCTCAAACGGGCTCAATCGATCAAACTTGTAATCAATGGTAAAGTGAAACTGGGTTATCTTACTAGTGAGACGAAGAAGCTAGCCTCAACCAATGTTGTCTCTTTGCAAAGGTCGAAGTCAGAGAAATCAATGGTGACTGGTTGGCTTATTAATTTCATGAAGCCCTCCATCGGGAAGACCTATCTTGTTCTTGTCATTAGTGAAAGATGTTTGGGATGAGTTCCGAAGACGTTTTTTGACGTTGAAAATACCTCTCAGATATTCAAAATTAAGACTTGATTATGACAGATGAACCTAGGGGAGACTAAGGTTACGAACTGCTATGTAGAAATGGCAACTCTCTGGTAAGAACTTGATCTAAGTTTCAAAGCAAAGTGGGGATGTCTTGGAGACAATCTTAAATACAAGAAGAAATTGAAAATTAAAGAGTGTTCAAATGTCTTATTGGGCTCAATCGCGACTTAAATGAATTTAGAGGAAGAATCCTAATCGACGTCCTTTGCCTTCAATGCGAGAAGTTATTTTAGAAGTGAGGCAAGAAGAAAATGTGTAGAGTGATGCTAAAAGAGAATGTTTTTACTGGGTCTACTGAGCTTGAGATGTCTGCCTTAAGTTGAGGAACACTAGTTGGGTCAGGCCTAAATCCACAAAAAAGGCATCCCTGACGTGAGCATTGCCGTAAGTTTGGACACACAAAGGATACTTGTTGAGAGATACACGGGAAGTTAGGAAGTGCAAATACTCTAAAATAGATGTCGTATCCGTATCGATATTCGACACGTATTGGATACCCATACTCATTGGATACTTCAAGATACGTATCAGATGTGCCACAAAACTAATCCTTTTATTTTATCATTTTTTTTCCAAATATATGATTAAGACAAATCTAGATTTAAGTAGTTAAACCTTCTAAAATTATAAAACCTTGACTTATATTTTGTTATATTTGTATATTAAATTGTATTAAATTAATTTTGTTGTGAATGCTATATTCATATATAACTAATAAAAATATACAAAATTTATATTTTTTTGGCCATATCCCTATCGTATTCCTATCTTCATTTTTTAAAAATTGCTTTATTCGTATCTGTACCTGTATCGGATCCGTATCCCATATCCGTATCCCTGCTTTTTGGACGGGAAGCCAATTGATTGGAAACCAAGGCAAAACAATAAAAATCGTTGTTGTCACGATGTTAAACCTCAAGCTGAGAAACCTCAAGAGGAAAAGGGCAATAATCCCGCTTCAAGCGGTGCATTTAACCGTCAACCTATGTTACTTGGACTCTTTGGTTTGGGTAGGAGTACCTGTGTTGACACGACACGACATTGGTTTTGGTATGAGATTTGCGTCCGACACGGAGTACGTACCGTAGACACGACGAAGACGGAGATGAGACTTTAGTTTAAGGCGAAGACAAAGACGACAAGTCTTTGTGAGACAGAGACTCCAGTTTCCGGCGAAATCAGTTGATGAGAGACGATGACTTCAGTTTTCGGTGAAGACAGTCAAACGAGAGGACTTTAGTTTCCGATGAAGAAAGAGGCTACGCTTCTCTTACAAGAAGAGTTATCAGAAAGATAGACAAACTTTAATTTCAGGCAAAGACGACTTTAATTTCAGGCAAAGAACCAATGGTTAGACCTTTTGTCTTCTACATAGAGCAGTGTTTGCCTTTTATGAACCTATAATCTATAACATATAGGTCACAGGTCTCAATAAATAATAATTGATTAAATGATTTCAACCTTTTATCTTCTTTTGTGTATTACACTATTATACAAGTTATATGTCCCAAGCAAATTTATTATACTAATAAATAATAAACGTCCCCATGTGCGACTTTGGCTCTTCTATTTGTGTATTAAATATAAAGAGTGAGAGTCACTGAAGTAGATAAAACTAACCTGAATTATTATAACTATTTTAATAATATTTTTATTAAAAAATTCATTCTAATTTCAAGTAGTCACATGATTTTATAATTTTTGCTTTTATGGTTCATATAGCATATAAGTTGCATAAATGATTTATATTATTAAATCTATAATTAGTTTTAAAAAAAACAAATTTTTTTTTTTATGTGTAGTAGCTCGGTACTCGTATCTATAATTTGGACACTTTTTTAGTCAAGTCCTTATATCTTAAAATATAATAATAGGCCAATCTGACATTCGGATGTGCACCCGAGTCCGTGCAACACAGCCGTCAACAGTTGGAGCAACTGTATAAAATTTTTTCTAGCCTCCAAATATCTAGTTAGTCTTCCACCAACGTTCCTTCCAATTCATTAGCGGTAATTTTTTGAGAGCCTTATGGTTCTCGAACTAAGAGTGCTCCGATTATTGACTCAGGTGCTTCCGATCGCATGACTGATTCTTACCACGTTTTTTTCTCATAGTCACCATGTGGTGGCTTTCTTAAAGTTAATATTACAGATGGTTTAGTCTCATTTGTCACAGGAAAAAGTACTTGAATCTTTGATTCTAAAATAGAGTTTGTCCATCATGTTCCAAACTTGTTCTGCAATTTATCTATTAACCAGTTAACAAAAATTTCCAATTGCACTACTAAATTCCCTCCCTCTCATTTTGTTTTTCAAGATCTATAATTGGGGAATACAATTGGTAGTGCTAAGTAGTAGGGGACTTTACCAATTTAAGGAGGCCAATGTGGGGAAACAACATCAAATTGCAATTTGTGATTCTACATCTGTCTCTAGGGATGGTGAAATTTTGTTATGGCATTTTAGAATGTGTTATCCTAGTTTTCAATATTTGAGACTTTTATTTCCTTCCATATTTTCGAATAAAAAGTCTTCTAATTTACAATGTGAAATTTGTGAAACATCAATGCGTTTCATTCCCAAAATCTAAGTATCAACCATCCAAACCATTTACTATGATTCTCAGTGACTTATTGGGGGGACCTTCTCGTACTTTTAATCGGACTCGTACAAAATGGTTTGTTACATTTATTGGTGACCATACTTAAGTTTGTTAGGTTTATCTGTTAAAAGAAAAACTAATGTTCGTTATATGTTTATTAAGTTTCATTCAATGATTCAAACATAATTCCAGATAAATTAAGATTTTGCGTACTGATAATGGTAAAGAATATTCCAATACTACTTTGGGAGATTATCTTCAAAAGTGCGGGATAATTCACCAAGGTTCATGTGTCGACACTCCCTAACAAAATGGGGTTGCTAAACAAAAAAATAAACACCTCCTCGAAGTAGCTTGTGCCTTGATGTTTACTACAAACATGCCCAAAATGTTCTTGGGAGATGTCATTTTGACTTCTACGTATCTCATCAATAGAATGCCTAATTGTGTTCTTTCTTTCGAAACACCTCTCCATAGACTCCAAAAACTATTTCCTGCCTCTTGTCTCAACTCTAATCTATCTCTCAAAGTGTTTGGTTGCACTACATTTATTCATATTCATTCCCATAATCGAAGTAAATTAGATTCTCGATCTCTTAAATATGGTCATTGTTTCTTGGTGCTATATTTTTTTTAAAACGCTTCTTACTTCCAAAAGTCCTCTCTTCAGGGGGAGAATTTGAATGGAGTTCGTTCTTTTGACTTCAATATCTCCTTTTTTGAGCCTATCCCAAACACTAAGCTTGTCCCAAACATTGAGGCTGTAACACCATCTCGTTTTAATATGTCATTTACAAAAAGAAACTTGAACTCAGGGGGAGATTTAGGAGAACAAAGTGATAAGGAGATACTTGTTTATTCACGGAAACCAAAACTAAGGTACATGGAGAATTTGACACCTGAAGCACTAAGAGAATTGGAACCGGTGATAAATCCAAATGTCCATGAGTCTCCTTCCAATTTAGTTAATATTGATTCTCCTGATACAATTTACCTATTTCTCTCAGAAAACCAATTTAGTCATGTACTCTTCATCCTATCTCAAGATTTATGTATTATAATGATCTGTCTACTGGGTTTTGTGCTTTTACCTCTAACCTTGGTAGTATAGAAATTCCAAGGAATATTCTGGAGGCCTTGGAGGTTCCCAAAGGGAGAGAGACAGTAATGGAAGAAATGTGAGCTTAGGAAAAAATCGAAACTTGGGATGTAACGGATTTGCCACGAGGGAAGGGACCTATTAGCTGCAAATGGGTTTCCACTATGAAGTATAGAGTTGATGGAATGATAGAACGTTACAAATCTCCTCTGGTTGCAAAAGGGTTTACACAAACCTATGGCATTAACTACACAAACGTTTGCACTGGTGGAAAAGTTGAATACAGTTCGATTTCTCTTATCTTTGATAGCCAATCTAGACTAGTCTCTTCAACAACTTGACATTAAGAACGCGTTTCTGAATGGAAAATTTGAAGAAGTCATCATGACAATACCAATTGATTTTTGTAAAGAGGGTGAAGAAAACCAAGTATGTAAATTCAAGAAGTCTTTTTACGGCCTCAAACAGTCACCAGAAGCATGGTTTGATAGACTTACAAAAGTGATAGAGGGTCAAGAATATTGGTAAAGGCAATCAGATCACACTATGTTCTTCCAACAAATTGAAGACGGCATGAAAATAATTCTAATTGTATACGTCGATGATATAATCCTAATAGGAAATAATATATTAGAGATGGAGAGACTAAAGAAAATCCTAGCCATTGAGTGGGACAAATGCAATACATCTTGGGAATGGAGATCGCTAGATCAAAAAAGGGTATTAGCGTCTCTCAATAGAAATATGTTCTTGATCTTTTATCCAAAACTGGCATGCTTGGGTATAAACCAAGTGGTACACCAATTGACGTAGGGATAGAAGATGTCGAAAACCCAGTTGAAAAAGACAAATATCAAAGACTAGTTGACAAGCTAATCTACTTGTCACAAACTAGACCTGACATTGCATTTGTGGTAAATGTAAGTGAGCCAACACATGCATTCCCCAAAGGAAACTCACCTAGGTGCTATATACAAGATTCTCAAAAAACCTCAAAGGCTCCCTGGGCGATTATTCTTCAAAAAAAATGAAAGTAAAGAAGAGTAAGTCTTCACAGATGTGAATTGGCGGGTCCAATAGAAGATAAAAGGTCTACTACCAGATACTGCATTGTATGCGGAAACTTGGTAACATGGAGAAGTAAGAAATAGAATGTTATTGCCAAAAGTAGTATTAAAGCTAAGTTTAGAACGGTTTTACAAGGAATGTGTGAAGGACTGTGGTTAAGAAAACTATTAGAACTAAATGTGACATTAAAATTTCCAATCAAACTCTACTATGATGGTAAATCAACCATCAATATTTCTCTCAATCTAGTCTAGCATAATTAGACCAAGCATGCGGAAGTGGATAGACACTTTATCAAGGAAAAGGTTGAAGACGGAATCATCTGTATGACCTATGTTCCTATGAAAGAGCAAACTGCGGATATCTTCACCAAAGGTCTATCTTAGCAAAATTTGAATGATTTCATTTGCAAATTGGATAGAGTCAATATTTATAATCCAACTTGAGAGGGAGTGTTGAAAAATTCCAATTTATTTGGAGTGATTAGTGGTAGTAATTGATTTATTGTATATTATTAGGCAGATTTTCCGTTTTAGTTTAGGAAATTTGTTTCCTTTTTTATTCCCATTTTGTATTATAAATAGAGGGCAGTAGCTCGTATATCAGTTCATTTAAGAAATACCGAAAAGATTATTCTGATTTCGCAATTTTTACCATGTCAAAAAAAAAAAAAAAAAAAAAAAAAAAAAAAAAGTTCTTGTAATTCTCGATGAGACTAACATGCCCATTTTTTGGTTAGAAAGTACTCGTTTGCACAACATACTCATACTACTGGTAAACAGATACTAATTATTTCAGGTCCCAATAGTTAGGAAGACAGGTGGTCTTGCTGATACAGTATTTGATATGGATGATCAGTCACATGCTGAGATTGCTAATGGGTAACTTGCTTTCTTTCCTTCCTTTTCCTTTTTTTTTTTTCCCTTTTTTTTTTTTTTTTTTTTTTTTTTTTTTTTTTTTTTTGTGGGTGAGTTTTTGCCACAAGTCGAAGCAACTGAGTTGAATGGTGAT
>QLOD02000013.1:38359991-38370742 GCA_003260245.2 Sideroxylon spinosum | reverse complement strand
ATATTGGGTCTGGAAAGGATTTGCATATAAATAAAGTGGAGTTTTATCTGATATTTGTCTTTTTTTTTTTTTTTTTTGCCCATTGTGGCAGAGCAGAGAAAGGAAGTTTGTTACTGAGATACCCATTAATGGTCCCTACTCGCAATCTCCGTACTCTGATGCTCCTTCCAACTGCATGATTTGCAATGATTCCCCCCTTCTCCTACAAATACAAACAGAGCCCATTCTTACCAGTCATACCCCGTTGTATAAAATTTCACAAATTTTTATCGAATTTTTATTTTTTCATTCATTCAATATATACCAAAATTCTAATTCTATAAATTTATATTAATTTTTATAATTTTAAAAAACCGCCGTATTTGCACGGGTAGCCACAAGCCTTGAGGCTTTAGGATTAAATAAGGATACGCAGAATTTGGTCAAAATCTAGTTTATGACTTATATCATCAACTACATAAGTTTGAATCAGTTATTTATTTAAGAATAATCGGTTTGATTATTTTTTTAAATATAATAGTCATCGATCTTAGTTATGATTTTAAAATTCTAAAACCAAATAAATGAAAATAATTGAATTTAAATTATTTAATAATTATTATATGTTTATATAATTAACCTAATATCTTGTCCTATTAATAATTTTATCTTTTGAAATATTAAAAGTTATAAGAAATTAACAAATTGTTATAATATTAAATACAAATTTCAACTCTCAAGTGACACTTACGTAAAAATTATTATTTTATTTCTCTAATTAAATTATAAAAAAATATATTAAATTTATTAGTCTATATAATCTAATCGGTCGTAACCAAATTGATAAATATGGTTCGATTAGTGTATATTTTTTGATCGGTTTAGTTATTACCCACAATAGTCATCCAACCAGCAAGGAAAAGACTTCTTAGCGTAGTGGAATAGGAATAGGAATAGGAAGGAGAGCGTCGTTTTTTATTTTCAAAAATAATTAGTTTTGTTATAAAAATTTTTATTTTTGAACCGTACTGACCAATGTTCATTCATAGCTTTAAATCAACCCACTTTTATCAATCAGTGTTTTTGGATATTTATTAAGAACCAATAAATACATGTAATGTAATTAATATTATATATAAATTGTTTATAAAAAATATAAAATATTATTACATAAGATATTTTTATTAATTTTTAATGTAATATATTATCACATATGATATTTTTTTCATTAACTTTTAAAGGGTGCTTGACAACTATTAAAAATGCATTATTTTAATAATGTTACCGTTATATTATATTTATTCTAAATTTTTTTACTAAAATATTATGGTAAAATAATTTTACTATGTTAGATAGAACCCAACCTGAATCTAAAACTTCAATTATTTTCACTCTTTTCCCCCCTAATATTGCAAGCTTAATTGTTCATCTATGTGTGTTTTAGCATTATACAATCAAGATTATTAAAATCTAGATTCTACTCTAAATTGATGAAAGGTCCAAAAAATTAAATTACAAAATTGTCAAATATTACATAATACCTATAACATAAAATATAGTCTATTATATTATAATTCTTCGTTTAGGACTTCTTCTTCTTTTTTAAACAAGTAAATAATTTTATTAATAAGAAAAAATAAAAAAATATGCATTAAGAAAATATTATACATAAAATCTACTCATATCAATAAAACGAACTCTCAATAAAGCTCACAAAATATTTTATGTTTAACTCTATACCCTATTTACTCAATTATATAACTGAGAACTTTAAAATATTTAGTAACTAATGATAACAATTATAAAATGTTTGGTGATTGGACGTATTTAACATACAAGTAAGTCTCTCTCTTTCCCTCTTGTACTAGGCCGAGTTGTAGTCTCGTTGAAGGGGGGGAATCACCAGCTCAGTGAGCCTTTATTGTGCTTCCATTTCACTGCTGATCTTGTGAATGATCCCAAGTGACTAAATTAGAGAAAATCTTTTATTCTTGAGTGTTTCTCTAAAGTTAATGGACAGGACATAAGGCTTCTTGAGTGAGAGGAGTTCATCTGAGGGGTCTATGGAGATTCTAGTTTAAGAGTCTTTGCTGAGGGTAACTTGATCGAGTTAGCCACACTAGACAATGATCTTGATCCAATTTAAAGGGTTAAGATTTTGACAATCATCTTGAACCAATTTAGAGGGTTAAGATTTTTGTTGGGTATCATTTCACGAATTCAACACATAGATGAGAGAGGCAATGCCATATGGACAATACTTGGTTTTTTTTTTTCTTTCTTTTTTTTTTTTTTTTTTATAACAACACATTATTATTATTATTATTATTTTGGGTACAAAAAAAGTAAAAACACAAAATATAGTGGTCATTTTTTTATACCGTCAATTTCATTTTTAGGCAAAGGTGGGGTATTTCATGCCATAGAGTTCAAACAAAATTAATGAAAATTAATATATCATTATTCTTTTGGAACATGAATTTGTGAATGGGAAATAAAAGTAAGAGAAGATGCTTGGAAAGAAAGGTAAAATGAAAAGGGAAGATAAACTTTAATTTTTATTAATTTTTTTTAACTTTTTTCTATTAAATTTCACCACATGTTAATTTTACACCAACTTTTTGTAAAAGTTGACCATCCAACCACCACTTAAGTATGAAAAACATGATTTAATACTTTTATTTTTCCTTAAAAATTAATGCTCCAAGCATAACCTAAAAGAGATCTGTTTCAATTCTATTGGATAATAAAAAAAAAAATACACATCATATATGCTGATAAATATACATGACCATGTATCTATCCAAGACTATGTTTCTATCCAAACAGAACAGTGACAACTCAGTTTGGATAGTGTGAAATGGGAAATAAAAAAAAGGAATAAATTTTAGGATCATCCTATCCCCTTTTTTTCTGAGTTTTTTATGAAAAAAAAAGAAAATAAAAAAGAAATTGAAAGAAATAGGAAGAAAATTAAGTGTTAAAATTTTAAAATTTTCATGCCCTCAAAAATGAGAAAAAATAGATGGGAGAGAAATTAGATTAATGAAATTTCAAAATAACATATTTGTCTATATAATAAAAAATAAAAAAAAATTATAAACATGAGCCAACACTAAACAAATTGATAACCTTTCAATTTCTTAAAAAATTTAATAATTAAATAAACTATATAATTTATTTTCTTTCAATTTCTTCTCAGCACACCAGAAAAAATTAATATATTTTCTCCCTTAAACTCTTAAAAAAAAATTAATATCTTTTCTTTTATTCGAGTTTTTTTTTACCATAATAAAGAGGTTGGGAAGAAAGAAATGCCAAAAATATAATCAAACTATGCTTATTTAATAGGATAAAACCAAAATCGTCAGTTTTCTAAAATTTTAAAAAATATAAGGCTTTTACAACTTAACAATAAACAAATTATAAGCCAAAATTTTCAATACTACTATAGTTTCCATGATAATACATCAATAGTATGGACATTTTCTAATATAAAAAAACATCAATAGTATGGACACTTTCTAATATAAAAGAATTATTCAGAAGTATCTATTTGTATATAAGTATTTAAATTTTTATAAATAGTTGATAAGTATTTAAACTTACAAACAATTGAAGATACCTATCTTTAATATAAAGATGACATAAATTTTAACGCTATTTAAAAGTAGTGCTTTATAGAAATGTTATAATTTAAAAAATTATTTAATAAAAATATAATTTTATTATAAAAATTAAAATTGAAATATAAAACTATCATTTTATTACAAAATAACCTAAAAAGCAAAAACTTACTAAATAACATCAATATTATGGATATCATTATTTTATTACAAAAGAACTTAAAAAAAATGACGAAATAATATTAATATTACGAATACCATCTTGTGTTATAATATATTTTTATAAAATTTAAAAAATATATATTTTTAAACAATGATTTTTTAAAATTATCATATTTTTATAAAAAATTATTTTCAAATAACCTTTATATGCATATTTACAAAAGTAGTTATAGATAAAAGGGAATTTTAAAATTTACGTATATCTGTAATAAGATAAAATTACAAGAAGTTACAAGTTTTATATTAAATTATTTATAATTTTAAAAATACTTATCAATTATTCATAAATTTAAATACTTATTTTTATTATTTTATAAAAAGCTATAAAATTAAATATTTACGGTCTATGATTTATATTATGTAAAATTCTTATCAGTTATCTGTTATGATCATATTTACATATGTAGAAGTCATATTTTTTTTTTTTTAATACAAAATGTCAATATTGATGTCTTATATTGAATTTTCAGAAAACCGATGATTTGTGAATAAGTGTAATTTTAATTTTATTTTTAATATTTTCCTTTTCTAACAACTCTTTTTATTCTTTTAATTAATTAGGTATATTTAGAGTTCCACAAATTAATAAGAATTTATAAAGATTATAGTCTCATATTAGAAATAAAAAAAAATTAATTTTGTAAAATCTTATAAAGGTTTGGGGAGTTCCAAATTCGGATGGGAATCCTAAATTTAACTGTTTTGTTTTTTTTCTTAACATAAGGTTATTGAATATAAATCTCAGTCATTTATTTTATATAAAGTTAATTTGACTATTGAATTTAAAATTATATTATTTATATAACAATACAGATCACTTGATTTGACACCTATGTAACCAAACAATCAGTTGATATTCCATTTTATCTCAATCAATGAATGAGATTCTATTTAATCACCAAATAGTTCAAATCTGTTCTGCTCAATCTTTGTAACTCAAATATATATTTAAATTTGAAAAATTTAACCATTAGTTCTTTGCATATGACGCTCTCTCAACGAAGAAATCATATTTCACCACAATAACTCAGAAATCACCTTCCATCTTCTCTCTCCCTCTCAAAACCATGGTTGACACTATAGTCGCCGATATGCCCATCTTCGTCGACCCGATGCCCGTGAAGAAGGGGAGGAGCAAAAAGGCATTGAAGCAGAAAAGAAAAACCACAAGGCAAATATCTTGGGGGGCAATCTCTTAACCCTCTTCGATGCCCATTGTGCCGAGAAAAAGAACCACGGGAGCTTGTCACAGCCTCTCTCTGCCAAGAAAATGAAAGCCACGTCGAAGGTAAAGTGGCAATCGAAAGCCGCCTGTGATGAGACGCTGAAACTAGATAAGGGGGAGCTTAAAACACTCAGTTAAGAGTAAGACTTTCTTTGTTTTAGGCAATAAAATAGAGGAGGCCCCTTTTTCCTCTTTTTGCTTCAACCGCCTGTCAAGATTCATAATTTGTAACCTTGGTTTTCATTCAATGTAGGTATTGGTAAATGATAAATAAAAATAAAATAAATCCCTTCCTACCCTCAATATCATAGCTAGACTTCTTTTGTTCTCATAACAAAATTTTGAAATCCTTCAACTGGGTTTCTTAGTATGATGCACATTGAGGTCTTCCAATCCCAGGAATGGCTAATTTGGTCCCTGGTGTTCTATTCAAGCTCCTACAACACATAAACACAGATGTGAAGGTTACTAATGAGTACGAGCCATCTCAATTGTAAGTAGTTAACATTGTCCTTGCACTAGCTAAAGGTGAACTCTTCCCAAACCAAGTGTTCTACTTTAAGGTATTAGACTCATCTCATGCCACTTATATTTTACTCCTTGATGAACACGATGATCTCATTCTGAGTGATAAAATTCAATTGGGTCAATTCATACACGTCAAAAGGCTCGACTCGAATGTTGTTGCTAAAGAGGGGCAATCAAAGAAAGTGATATCTGTATCAGGTAGATCAAAGCCTCATTTGTTGAAACCAGCTTTGAATTTGGTGGAAAAAGATAAATCTGGGGTAAAGTCATTTCATTCAATGTCCATTTCTTCATCTCCAATAAGTTATTATTCGTTGCCTATTTCTTTTGAGAAATTTGCAAATAGGATTAAGCAACCAGCAGTGGTCTAGGGGTCGAGAACTCTACAACAAAGAAAAGACAAGTATTAAGTTCATTCTAGAATTTGATTCAGAGGGATTGAATTGGGGCCTAAGTAAAGAGAGTCCAAAGATCAAGGGCCTCTAAGCTTGAGTTAAAGCCAAGAGTCGAAGAGTACTTCTGTAAGTTCTCCTAAAGACTTTATCATCGTCTTTGAATCTTAAAATTTTGAAATTTGGTATTAGTGCCTCGGAAGACTTTATCATTTGCCTTTTGCCTGTGTTTTAGGAGTTTTGCACAAATTTGGTTTTTCATATGTAACTTTCAAATGTAGAAGGCAGGTGCCAAACACCTATTAAAATTTAATTAATTGTATATTTGTTTCTGTTCACAAACTTATTGAAATTAAAACTCACAACAATCAAATCATCAGAAATTTATTATTGGTCAATCGATGAACCAAGCAATCTAACAGTGTTACATTAGCTATACATTTATTTCTATTCGTTGTGATGTTTGTATCTGTAGGATGATTATTAATTTGCATGCCTCTTATGGTTAGGGTAAAACAAAAAAGTTTAAGAGCTAATTAATCTAGCTGTTATTATAGTTGTATTTGTATTAGTTAAGACATCCATATTCTAACATAGCTATGGCAAATCAAATACTGACAATTCCTAACTTAGCTACAATTTATCTTAAAAATTCTAACATAAAAGCTCCCTTTTAAAATGTAATTTATCAATCACTCTTTAGTAGTATTAGTTTCACTTATATATATTACATAAAATATATTGTTATTTTTGTATGATTTAACTTGATATATACTGAAAAAATCCTGGTTGGCATTTGTGAGATTCTTATTAGACACAATGTATTTTTAGTCATTAATTTTGCATAAGACGTAAAGACTTCTTATTTTTTTTAGTAAATTTATCCCCATAACGTCTATACATTAAAGATGTCGAATTTAGCTCTTACAATTTTTTTTTTATTCACTTAATTGCTCATTGGAAGTATCAATTTTTTTCCCCTTTTTTTTTTCATTTTTTATTTTTCATTTATGTAAAACATAAGGAGTTGACATTCAAACTATTATAGGTTTATTTTCGTGTGCCTTGACGCATAGGAAAAAACTAGATTTTAAATTTAGGGTTTTTGCAAGATTTTGGACTTAGGTAAAATACATGATTTCTGAAATTTGGTTTGTTTGTTCATTTTTTTTTTATTTAGGTTTTTTGGGTTTGGGAGTTTTTCTGGATTTGGGTTTTCTACTGAATGAAATTTTGGTTAGATTATGTTCATGAAATTTATATCTTTATTCCCTCTTCATATATATATATATACATGTTTGGTCTCTTATTTGATTTTTCATGAGTATGACCAAATTGAGTACCTTAATATGGGTTAAGGTGAATTTTATGTGTGGCCTTCAACATTGGGGGTTGACTTATATTTGTTTATTTCCTCCATAGTCAAAGTAAGGATTGCAAGTTTTTATAAATGAATTGCTTGCAATTGATTGTTATTAGATTTTACTTATTTATTTATTTTGTGGTGCTAAGGTTGGTAGTCACCAGATTTCATTTTAAGCACTGCATGCAACTTTCCATTGTGTTTTATTATTGGTTGGTGGGACTGGGGCATGGTTCATGCTCTATTTATCTTTTAGCCCACTCTTGGAGAATTGGGTAGAACGTTCACCTTCACGTTCATACATTGGAACATCCACCTCTACCTTCATACATTGATCTTAATAATAAAATTTTTTATTTATCAAAAAGGAAAATAGCTTAAATTGAATACTTTGCATATAATGATCTGTGCTGGATTATCACAGGTTTTATAGAATTCTTTCTAATGATGAAAGCACAAATAGTTAGATATTTATTTATCTTTTTATTAGGCATTCCTAACATTTATAATTAATTATTGGAAAATATAGAAAAAAAAATGAGCAAAAAACGAAGATCAGAAACCTAAAGTTAGCGAAAACAATTCTGTCATGATTAAGTGATAACTATGCAACCAAGCTTTAGAATGGGTAGGATCTCTCACATGCTATAATAAAAAATGCTGAGGTCGTATTTTGAAGTGAATTTGGTTACTATGAGACTTGAGTTTTGTAATAGTTTCCTTTCTATTTACTGTTTGAACTCTTTATTTTTTTCTATATTTTTCAATAATTAATTATAAATGTTAGGAATATCTATACTATTTGTGCTTTGCTGGAAAGAAAATTGGTTACTATGAGATTTAAACTTAAATTTAGTATATTTTCCTTTCTATTTTCTATTTGGAAATAGTTATTTTGAGTTTGTAATGGACAAATCTTTTAGAAGCACAATACTTTAAGGAGTTGATCCTTTCATAAAGAGTTAAGAAGTTACGCCTAGTAGCTATTGAAAATACTTGAACCTTATTTACCTACAAATACATAAAGGAAACTCATTTCGGATATGATTTTTTTTATTTGCTCTGTTTTATTTATTTATTTAGAAATCATAACCAAATATTTTAGGTAATTACAAAGGTTTTTACCATTTTATTTGTTGAAAAATTTACTCTCTCAATGGCTAAGATAAAAGGGTTACAAATTTTTAGATAATTATAGGAAAAGTGAAATAAATAGAGAGAGTTAGGTGAAATACATTTTTTATATTAGAGTGTCCAAATGAATATGCTATCGTAATTTTCATATTTCCTAACTAGAAATACCAATGTGAATACTAAGTTGTTAATGTTTTATTTAATTTTATATATCAGTTTTTAGCTTATTTTTGATGTGGGTATGTTTGTTTTCGTACTAATAGAGTTTGAATTTGCGATCTAGGTTGGGTTTTGAGTTTGAATATCCTTAATTATCACTGTAAATATTTCTATAATCGCTGAAAATACTTTTGGTATCATATATTATATGATAGTATGGTATTTGTTGTGTAATGTATATGCTTAAATTCAGGTTAAAGTATAATTAAACACAAGTTTGGACATTGATGGCTATTTGAGAATTGGATTGTCATTCTAGTGGAGGGTTTCTTGCAATTTTATTTTATTTTATTTTAAAAATGAATTTAAATTTAAATATTGTCATTTGCAATGATTGATGGTTTATTATAAAATCGGTTTTGAAATTTGTAAGAGTTGGATGCTGCAATTATTAAGGCCACATATCGTGTAAAGAGTTATTTTGTAAAAATAAGAGGTTGCTCTTTTGTAAAATTGAAGTGGCTTATTTTCTGATACGAACTCTCTTTATTAAAAAAATTCATTACGGCTTGTATTTTTTAAATTTTGATCTACGTCCAAAGTAGGCACCAATTGAGATTTCTTTTTTTCCTCCCTTCTTATCGCGGCTATTTTTGTTGCTATTTCAATTACAAGGTCTAAAGTATGGCATATTTTATGCATGCCTTAGTTGGGTGATTATCAGAGACACATAGTTGGGTGATATGTGTTAAATTAAACCATTTTTTAAACATATATTATAGCATTTTACAATTTACATATATCAATTTTTGGGCTGAAGAAATGCATTGCAACTCCTTTTATTGTTCAAATGCACCGGGTTATGTATCACAATTTTGTTCATTATTCAACTTCTCAACTCAACTCAACTCAATCAGATAAGATCTAATCCAATTACATTGATCTATTCTATTAATTGTTTTTAATTGAAGTATTTTTCTTTATTCAATATAAGTTATTGTATCTTTTCTCCACTTGCAACTTCATTCTTGACCTTTCAGTTTTCAGAACATTATCCCTTTCATATTGCACTGGTCAAAATATCAAATAAATTCATTTTTATTCGATCTCCACCTCCATTGTACCACAAATGCATACATTTTTCATTCCATTTTTTTAGTTAAAAACCTCTTAAATCCTAAGCATTCCTTCTAGTTCACCTTATACCTTCAAACTTTTTTACTCTCTTTTTTACTCTAACTACCGAGAACCCAAAAAAAAAAAAAAAAAAAAAAGACTTACAAAACTTTTTTACGTTCTTTTTTATTTTTAATCTCGATCTTACAAATTTATTTGTCTACGTACCTGTAAATACTAGTTCTATTTTATTGAAGGGAAATCGGTGAAATTGAAAAACAAAATCAGTAAACCTAACAATCCGAAGGGCCACCGCAAACTTGGTCCGGAGTCGGTTTGGTCTGGGCAGTCGGTTTTACAAGTGAAGCTGATTTTCCCCTCTCTCTCTCTCTCTCACGTCTGTTCTCTGTTCTCTTCCTTGTCACACTCCATGTTGCGCAGACCGATGACGACGACGACGGCGGCGGACCCTTCTTCAACTTGGAGTTCGCCGTACCGGACGACGACGGCGGAGATAAACAACCAAAGCATGAAGGCAGCGATTGTGCAGAAGAAGGGGACGACGACAGAGAGGGGGAGGAGACCGAGTCTGTGGAACCGACGGTGAGAACGAGAGAGAGAGAGTTCAAGTTTCACTCTCCTCGTCCGGTTCGAGCAGAGTGACCAAATCGACCCAAACGTCTCGCTCTCCCCATCTGACCGACCTGTTCTTCAAAGTAAGGCTTGTCCCCCATCTCGATGGATTTCAACGGTTCCCATTCAATTGCCGATTCCCAATTGACGGAGGAACCAGAGTGCCTGCAAGAATCAGATTTTGATTTTTATTCTGATTCCTGAGGATTTGGTTGTTGGGTTTACTGATCTTTGTTTCTAGTTTTATTGATCTATCCTCCAATAAAATAAAATAAAATAATTTTAAAATTCAATCGTCAGATTAATTTCACGTAAAATAAAAGGCTCAGATCTTTTGGAATCTGCACTTAAATTTAAAAGAAAAAAATTATATT
>QLOD02000013.1:38292399-38306617 GCA_003260245.2 Sideroxylon spinosum | reverse complement strand
AAAGATAAAGAAAATGAATTATTTCAAGTAGAATTTTCTTAAAATGAGTTGTGCAAAACAAGATTGGAGGTTCAAAAATTGTAAAAAAAAAAATGTAAAATTTGAAAAATGATTGAAAATTATAAAATTAAAGAAATAATCAAAAAAAATATAAATTATAAAATCTTCTCAATCGCAAGCCCTTGGCCCATAGAGATTATAAGAGATGCATTAGAGTATACTATTAAATAATACTAGCTTCCCAACTATTTTTAACTTTTTTATTTCTATGTCGCAAAACGACTTGTGATGTGGATGTTTTTCACTTATTAAATTCCTTGGTCCATAACATGTGAACATCTTTTATATGAAAATGTACAATACTCTCTCTTCTTCCCCCCCTTCTTTTTTTTTTTTTTTTTTTTTTTTTTTTTTTTTGGTTAAGTTTAAGGCCCTTTGAATTTTGCGGCAAAATACATATCCCCCATAATTTAAAAATCAATACATATTTTCCCATAATTTAGATTAAATTACAAAATTGATAAAATTTGTCACAGTAGAATGAACTTGTGTAAAAATATATATCATTCAAAAAAAACTCAATTTGTGTAAAAATATATATCATTAAAAAAAAAAAACTTAATGCACGATTCATAAACGAATTTACTTTTATTTATTTCAATTATAATTTTGCACAATCACATGCAAACTTTCACAATACGTGAGTTAAAATATTTTACATTTTGTTATTAAATATTCTTTATATACGTAAATTAGAATATTCTATATCTTAATTTTTGATAAATAGTTAGGTTCTAGTATATAAATCATTACCATACGTATCACTTATTGTAAATCTATTTAAAGGTTTTTGCTTAACCTTTATGAAATATATGATAACATGCAGATATTATATTTTTTTCCAAATTCTATTTTTTATCTTTTATTTTTGACATGATATCGAAGCCATATTATGTATTTTTTATTTATCTAGTGTAGTATCATTCCGTTGCACTAGTTTTTTCCCGCCACAATCTATACACTGAATTCTTTCATTTTTTATTTCTGTGTTTTTTTATTCTTTGGTTTTTTTTTCTTTTCACAACCAGCATAACCACTGCGAAAAATTTTTTTTTCGCATTCTGAACCATAACGAAGGTTTTTGCGCTTTTGTCTTCTCTAGTGTTTTTTTTTTCTTTTTTTTTCTCTTTAGAGCAATGCTCTGCCATAGCACCACCACAACCACTGCAAAAACTTTTCTTTGGTTTTCTAAATCAATTTTTAGGGTTTTTTTAACCATTCTGATATCAATTTTGATCTCCGTTTTTTTGTATTTCATTGTTTGAGTACATTTTTTTATTTAGGATGACATATCAGTATTGTATTGTTCATCCTATTCACAATACTATTCTTGCCGGAATTTACTGTAATACATCAATAGATATCAATTTTTCTTATTTGCCATAAACTTTAGAGGATAAGGTGTTGTTGTTTTCTTCTGACATTTATCAGTTTTTTTTTTTTTCTTGTTCCATCTTCGCATGCCATATATTCTGTTTGGTTATTTTTCGATCTTTAATCTGAAAAATAATCTTAGAAGTGGTAGAGAAATTTTTCAAGAACTCACTCTAAAAACTTTCGTCGCTACCAGTAGCCACACAGCTCCTGATTCTACATTCATAACTTGTTCTACTATTCGGTTTAGCTGTTTTTGGAAAGTTCTTATTTCCAAACTCGAAGGGTGTTAGAGTATTTTATATTATATTATTAAATATTCTTTATATACCTATATTAGAATATTCTACATTTTAGTTTTTGGTAAATAGTTAGATTTATTTTGATATGTAAATCATTACGATACATATTGAAAATACACACGTGTACTGTGCTAGATATCCCAAACAATCAATCACACAAATAATTGAAAGCAGAAGGTAATATATGTGGTGAGGAAATCTACACAGGAAACTCCTCTAAAAACTTTGACTAAAATAAACATTGGTTACAAACTCAAAACTCTCGATAGATCGACTCCTCGACTCTACACTCTATTTGACGTTTGCTCAAATCCTCGATGTACCAGCTCTTCTAGCGAAAGCTCTCCGACTCCTTGAAGGCACAATACTTACTCCTCAGTAGCTTTGTTGAATCCTCAATGTGCTGAATCCTCAGCGATCACGAACCATAAATCCGAACTCCTTCGGATTAAACTCTAAAATACTAGAAAGCTTGACTAAGCAATTTGAGAGAACTTTGAAACTATTTAGCACCCCCTAATGAATGTTCTCTCTCTGTTTATTTAACCCTAGGTACGTCCCTTATATACATAGCAAGACCTGGGTCAATTAGGGTACAAAAAGTAGAGTCTCGGGTTGAAAAATTATACTGCGTGGGAAGGGCGTGGGAAGGGAGCTCGAGCGGTCTTCCCGTGGTCTTCCCGTGCCCTTCAAGCAAGGCCAATTTCTGGAGGCGTTTCTCAACTTTTTCCCGTGATTTAAAGCGTGCTCCATGCGGTCTTCCTGCGTTATTGCTTGTTTGGCTTTTTTCAACTCGTTTTAGACTTCTAAAATTTTTTGGATAACTCTTCTTGAGGCCTTTACACTTCTACTTGATCAAGACTATAGTGTCTTAGCCTACACTAAGTCTAGTCACTATAGAACTCTTTGTTTGATCATGGTATTGCCAATATATAATATAATCCCTAACACATATCATTCATTGTAAACGTATGTAAAAACTTTTCTTAACTTTTATGAAATAGATGATGATGACAAGGTAACTTTGTCTCCTCTTAGTGATTTCGTCTCCACTGAATGATCATATCCAAGCCCAGAAAACTGTCTAATAAACCGCTGTGGTGCCTGCCAAATAGTCATAATACTTAAGTTAGCGAGCGAGTTGAACAAATATTTTGGCAGAGTTTCAGTTAAATGAAATGTTGTACCCGTGAGTTATGGATAGGGATGGGCATGGGGTGGGTAGATGACGGGTACGCCTATCCCTATACCCGATCTTCGAACCCAAATCAAGCCCCATACCCTACCTAATCTCCACTCGGGATTTATTTTTAAACCCTATCCCGGTCCCAAATGGGGAACAAGGATCCCCGCGGGGAATTGAGCACCCAAAATGAAAACACAAAAAACAAAACACATAAAAATTTCAAATTCTAAATTACAGATTCAAGTATCAAAGTCCAAATATCAAAATTTCAAATTCTACAAGCCTAACTATAAGTCTAAATCCTAGATTCAAGCATAATTATATAAGTGTCAATTCAAGTTTCAATCTACAAATTTAAGCCTAAGGCTATTAACACAAGTTAGTTAAGGGATTTTGGGATTTTTAGAGAATCGAGTAGGGTACCATTCAAGGACATACTAATATCCATACCTTACCCGATCTTTAATTTTTTTCTTTTAAAATGTCCCCGTATCCTACTGATTTGGGATAGTAATTAAGTGGGATATGAACGGATCAATCGAGATGGCTATCCCTAGTTGTGGAGTAATGATGTGTGTGTGTGTGTGTATATATGTGAAACTTCACATGGAATGGTACGCTTGAACTCTATGTAATTGCATTGCCTTATCTTCTAATGAGACAGTGCCGTTTGTATTATAGATCCCAAGGTTGATCCCTAGTTCCTTAGCTTACCCATTACATGTATATAATATGGTTCATAGCAACACCTTTATAAGCATAAAAATCAAAATTGTCTTGAAAGGGTGGTACATGTGATTAGTGATGTTAGCTAGCTTAGTGGGGATAGTATTGTCTGGAAATTACCTGATCGGCCTATGCCCGACCGAATGAATGCTTTCAGTAAGGAAATGATCAAGCCGAAAACTTTAGCTGATGCTCCCGACTGAGCCGGAAACGCTAGCGAAGTCCCCTATTACCTTGATAAACTTTATTTTGTTACGATTCATCTTCTTCTCTGTCTTCTTCTCCATTTTTATGCGTTGAGTTGCTTAATGTTGCCTTTGGTATTACCATAGTTCACATCGTATCCCTTACCCAATAGGATTTACAAGAAACGCTAGGTTTATTAGGGAAATTTACGATAATTTGATCTTTAACTCTTTTATTGAAATGTTGCAAAGGTTAAGCAACAGAGAGACCTCGAGTGATCAAACACTTGCATCTTTGGCTGAATCATAGCATACAAAATTAGCAGACTTAATTAAAGTTAGGGGAGCCATGTCTACTTTGCATTTTGCAGCTAGGATCGAGGCCCATGCTGAAAGCATTGGGCCAATAGTGTATGCCTCCAAGCCTGAAGTTGGTGAATCTGCCAATCCAGGAGAGAGTCAGCCTCAGTTTTATGCCTTAGACATTAAGTCCACTTTGAAAGAGATTAAGGTTCACAATCTCTGGTCTACATTTTAGTTTCATTGCACTCTATCGTTTAGGGTCCTAGGTGAAAACAACTAAGCCTGCTCATCGAGGGAGGTTGAGGTGACTGTCTACGAGGTCACTTTAATTGCTAGCCTTTCTGATCGTGAAGCTTGTTTAGGCTATTTCGAATAGTCTCAACCTCACCCTTAGTCAGATACTCTTAAATAGTTATGGGATAATGATCAAATGCTCAATCCTTTAGAGGGTAGCAACCAGTCATGAACTGACTGCCAATGAGTTTCTTCAATGTTACAAAGCAACATAGGCAAGAAAGGGTTGGTGGTTTTTCTCCAGTCAGGAGACAGATTTAAATCTAGTGATGCATTTGCCTACATCCAACAAGGGATAAAAGGATAATTTTATTTCTTTTTTTTTTTTTTGTATATAGGTATGGATGGGAGTTCCGACATTAGGAAGTGGTCGATCAGACTACCGTTCGAATCCCCTAGCAATGGGGATCCCTAACGAAGAAGGGTATGTTGTACATCCAATTTTATTTTTTTACCCTTTACAATTATCATTCGTCCCTTTGTTTACCCCATTTCTCGCTTGTTGTTTAGCATAAGTTTAACCCAAGATAACCGACGAGCTGAAAGTGAGGATAGAGCTCGTTCAAAAATACAACATCGATGAGGCCTACTGTTTAGTCAACGTTAAGTCACTCACTATGTATATGCTCGGATCTGAGCCAACCAGAAAGGCTTTAGCCACTGAACGTGAGTGTAGTGAGTCGGCGGTTTATTTTCTTTGCTTTTTGCTTTAAATGTCTAGCTTGGTTTGACTTTCCTGTGTTTCTGTATATAATCCATCCCAACCAAGCTTTCAGCCTAGCCCTTCAACAAACACTCTTCCTTTTAACTTGGAGAGATTGAAGAGGAGGAATAAGTAAGCTACTTGAGAGAAAATGCCAAAGAAGTCAAAGCTGAATACTAATGGAAGTTCCGGTATGAAGGATGACTCTCCTATTCCCCAAGCCACAGCAGATGATCTTGTGATTTACTTCACTTCCTCGCAGAGCAATTGGTGGGCCCTCGTCTCAAGCTGATGCTCCTGCTACTTCTCGATTTGTTAGTTTGATTGATGATGCCCAGTTGACTTTCAAGAAGTCAATAATGATAATTGAGAACAAGAAGATTAATCACCAGGAGAATTGTACCAACCACCAACTAGGCCATGACATGAACCACGATCTTGTGAAGGTATGTGTTTTATTCGTTGTATTTTTTCCCTTGTATGAGTTATTGAGATCTATCTTTTTATTCCTATTTTTTTTTTTTTTTAGGCTTTCACTCGCTCGGCATTTTTAATTCATCGAATGATGATAGCCAAGAGGCAACTTATGGCTGACAAAGAATAGATTAACAAGTTGGATGCTAAGGTTGATGGCCATAATCTAAGGGTCGTGAGAGATACGCTACCATATCCATATTGGAGGGAGAGAAAAGGAAGTTAACGGCTCAGCTTGAAGAATTCAAGTAAAAGCACGAGGTTAAGCGGCTAAACTGACCAAGAAAGTGGTTGATCTAAATAAGACATGTCATCAAATAGAGGATGATGCTATCATGGCCGTTGAAAGATACATGGGCAGTGAGAAGTTCCAGAAAGATCTTGAACTGATCTTTCTGTAGTCATTTGAGGTTGCTCGGGAAAAGGCTTCTAAGCTTTATCCCGACCTAGACTTCTCTACTCTTCAGCTGGTCAACTAGGAGACGACTAAGGCAGAGACAGGGACTAATGAAGATGATGAGGTTGAAGATGCTTAATCAAAGGATTTAGCCACCTTACTCCATCCCTCTTCTTCTATGAACTATGTTGACTCGGATGATTTTTTTTTCTTTTGGAATAATTTTGATGAATAAATGATCTTTGTCTTTCTCTTACTCTATGGGTTGATAACATTCCTTGCTCTTTTTCTTAAATACACCCAAGAGTGAATATTTGTGGAGATTCTTATCTTGCTTATTTATTTAATTGAGTTCTTGGCTAGTATGCCTTACCCTGCTCAGCTGTTAATGAACCATTCTTGATCTTTACTCTACTTGGCCTCGTGAGTCGAATACCGCTCAACCATGTGAGCCGGACGGGATCTATACTTTACTGGGCCTTGTGATCCGAGTCTTACACTGCTCGGTTAGGTGAGCCGAGTATGACTTCTTTGCCATTTTTGTCATTGGCCTCGTGAGCCATCTAGCGCCACTCGACCACATAAGCCAAGTGGGGTCTTTACTCTACTTGGCTTCGTAAGCTAGTCTTACACTGCTCAGCTACACGAGCTGAGCGGGATTTTTACCCTGCTCAGCCTTATGAGCTAAGTAGGACTTCTTTGTCATTTTTAGCGTTGGCCTCATGACCTATCTAACACCGCTTGGCCAACTGAGCTGAATGGGATCTTTACTCTACTCGACCTTATGAACTAAGTAGAACTTCTTTACCTTTTTTGGCATTAGCCTCGTGAGCTATATAGCACCGCTTGGCCACATGAGCCGAGCGGGGTCTTTACTCTACTTGGCCTTTTGAGCCATCTCGTGCCGTTTAATCATGTGAGCCGAGCAGGATCTTTACTCTACTTGGTCTCCTGAGCTGAGTAGAACTTCTTCATTATAGGAATCAAACATTATGTGGGCCTATTGGAGTGTCGAGTTATATTGATGTATCTGTCAAGAATTAAAAAAAAAAAACAATAATCGTTATACATAATACTTTCTTAAATGTTCTACATGCCATGATGAGACAGCTCCTTTCCCCTAGTGGTTCTCAATCTGTAGGTTCCTTTCCTAGTGTAGCCTATCACTTCGTAGGGTCCTTTCCAATTTGTTCCTAGCTTTCCATCATTTGGATCCTTAGTCGACTAATTCACCCTCTTCAATACTAATTCTCCAGGTATGAATTTCTTCGGGAGAGCTCTAGAATTGTGATGTTACTGCATTTTTTATAGGTAGAATGTTATTCTGATTGCTACCTTTAATCTCTTTTCCTGTAGCATATCAATATCCTCATTCATCATTTCTTTATTTTATTCTGAATTGAAATTTTGCACTCTCAGACTAAATAGCCCGATCTCAACTAGAATAACCACTTTTGTGTCGAACGTGAGGGAGAATGTTGTTTATCCGATTGTAACTTTTTTCGTTATCATGTACGCCCATAGAATATTAGGAAGCTTGTCCACCCAGAGTCCCTTTGCTTTGTCCAGATTTGTTTAATGATCTTGAGGAGAGACTGACTAGTGACTTCCACCTGGCCATTGGTTTATAGTACATAGGTGATGAGTAATGATGGATGATACCCAATTCTTCGCATAATTCATTGAATTGCTTTCCCTCAAAACTATTTGTCATTGTTCGTGATCACCACTCAGGAAATCCTAAACCGGTAAATCATGTTTTTGCCACAAGAACTTCCTCATGCTTTGCTCAGTTATGGTCAATAGGGCTTCCACTTCAACCCACTTCGTAAAATAGTCAACTGCCACAACTGTAAATTTCATCAGTCATCTTCCCAAGGGAAATGGTCCAATAATATCAATACCCCACTGAGTGAATAGACAAGGACTTTGGATAGGTGTTTGCTCTTACAGTAACTACCTCGAAATGTTAGCAAATCTCTAGCACTTATCACATTTATTTACGAAGTCCCGAGCGTCTATCTCCATTCTGGGGCAGTAATAGTCTGCTCTTACAATCTTCTTAGCTAAAGCTCTGCTTCCCAAGTGGTTTTCACAAATACCTTCATGAACCTCTCTCATGATGTAGTTGACCTCCCGCTTGTTCATATATCTAAGTAAGAGAGAGATATGCCACCCTTTTATAAAGAATCCCTTCCATCAAGATATATTTGCTTGATCTGTACTAGATTCTCCTTGCTTTCTTCTTGTTATTCGGTAGAGTCCCATTCTACAAGTACTCCTTGATCGGTTTTCCCCATTGGGCATCTTCTTTGATCTGATTAACTTCCGGGGTCCGAATGCTCAGGGAATCCAATATCTCAATCAGGATGTCAGCATTATCCTCCCCCGAGGAGGCGATCCTATTCACCCTGTCTACTTTCTCGTTCTGTAACCTTAAGACCCTCTACAGCTGAAATTTAGAGAATTTTCTGACCAAATTCTTAGCCATCTAACAGTACTCAGCCAAATTTTTTACTCTTGCTTCATAGTCCCCTTGCACTTTTTCAACCACTAGTTGAGAGTCACTTCGTACTGTTATCTATTCTGCCCCTATTCGTCGAGCCATTCGGAGACCAGCAATCAGTGTTTCGTACTCAGCTTCATTATTTGAAGCGGGGAAACCGAAGCGTATAGTATACTCAATTTTATGGCCATCAAGAGAAACAAAAACAATATATGTGCCACTAAAAGCTTAAGTAGAGGAACCACCAATGTTAAGTCTGCTCTGTGTCCTCGTCTTTAGGCGAATCAGTTGAGTAGGTTATAATTTCAGGGATAAAATCTGCAACTGCCTAGCCCTTGATTGTCAATCGGGATTGAGATCGGTATTGCAAATTAAATTGGCTCAGCTCAATTAACCACTTCATCAATCTCCCCAAAGTCTCAAGCTTATGCAGTACGATCTTCAAAGGCTGATCAGTTAACACCATAATTGTGTGTGCTTGAAAGCATACCCTAAGTCACCGAGCAGCTGTAACCAGAACAAAAGCCAATAATTCCACCCTAGGATATCTCTCTTCTGTTCCTCGTAGAGCTCTGCTAGTGTAATATATTGGCTTGTGGACTCCTCTTTCCTTATGTACCAGTACGGAGCTAACTATAGTAGTGGAGATTGAAAGATAAAAGCATAATTCCTACCCTGGAATGGTCTAACTAACTAGCGGGATCAACCTCAGATATTCTTTTAAGTTATCGAAAAGCTACTTCACACTCCTCTATCCATTTGAAAGCTCTCCTCAAGGTCTTAAAGAAGGGGTAACACTTATCAGTTGACCAAGAGATAAATTTGTTCAGAGCTGCCACTCGACCAGCTAACTTCTACACTTCTTTCATTGTCCTAGGGGATTGCAATTCCATTATCGCTCAAACTTTCTTAGGATTGGCTTTGATTCCTCGACTGAACATCATGAAACCGAGGAATTTCCAAGAGGTGACTCTGAAGGCGCACTTAGTCGAATTCAAATTCATCCTGTATATACTTAAAGTGTTGAAAGTCTCTTGCAATTAGCCATATGGTAGTTACTCTTCTTACTTTTAACAAGCATGTCTTCCACATATACCTCCACATTCCTCCAAATCTGACTTTTAAACATCCTATTCATCGATCATTGGTATGTTGCTCTAGCATTTTTCAATCCAAATGTTATGACATCGTAACAATACAGACCTCGTTCTGTAATAAATACTATGTGCTCCCAGTCATCTTTAGCCACCTTAACCTAGTTATATCCCGAGCCGGTGTCCATAAAAGATTACGGCTCATGTCCTGTCATAGAATCAACTAGTGATTAATTACGAGTAAGAGAAAGTTATCCTTCGGGCAACCTTTATTTAAATTAGTGAAATCCAATCACATTTGCCATTTTTCATTAGATTTTTTTCAACAGGATGACGTTTAACATCCACACTAGGTATTAAACCTCTTGGATGAACCCTACTTTAAGCAACTTGTCCACTTCCTCTAGCCTCGTTCTACTTAGAGGCAAATGTTCTCATTTTCTGCTTCACCAGCCTAGTGGTCAAAAAAATGTTCAAGTGGTAAGCCACCACTTTCGTATCAATGCCAAGCATGTCTTCATAAGACCAGGTAAAGACGTCCATATTCTTCCTTAATAAGTCTTTTAATTCATTTTTCAGGTGATCAAGGGTTACCGAGCCTATTTTGATAGTTCTCCCCTAGTCGGGAATGCCAACCATCACCTCCTCCAATTCGCCTTCCAGCTCTCCCTTCCGTAGCTCCTTATCATTTCTCACCTCTAACTCCTCAACTATCAAGGTTTTTCTACTCGTGTCTCCCCTCAATGAGGAGATATAACATTCCTGAGCAATCTTTGGGTGACCTTTCATACACCAACACTGTTCTCTATTGGAAACTTGACTCTCATGTGATAGGTTGTTATAACTACCCTAAATTGATTCAATGAAGTTCTCTCTAGTATGATATTATATGCCAACAAGTAGTCCACCACTAATAAGTTAACCATCTTAGTCACCTGATATGGTTCCTTTCCCAAGGTAATAGATAACACTATGGAATCGAGTGGAGTTACTCGGTTCCAAGTAAAGCCGACTAGGGGTGACACAACTAGCTGTAATTTATCCTTTTCTGTATTCATCTTCTCAAAAGCACTCCAATAAAAAATGTCAATCGAACTCCCACTATCCACTAAGATTCTCCATATCTTAAAATTCGCAAGTGTTGACGAAATAACCAATGAGTCGTCGTGGGATTAGCATACCTCATTTGCTTCTTCGTCAGTGAAGGGGATCGGGTGTTACTCCACTCTAGCTCTTTTCCTAGTCGATCCACTGTCAAGATATTTCTATTTTTACTCATCTTCCGAGCATATTTCTTTCTTACGATCGAGGACTTTCCCCTACTGTGAATATTCCTAAAATGACTCTTATCTCTCTGACTCGCTATTGGTTTTGCTATGCACCGTCAAGGGTTCGATAGGGACTTTTCTTCCTCGAGCTTCTCCGGTCGGGACTTCTCTGAATGGTCCTCCTGTTAGCTTTTTTAGTGGGCACAAATCGACTGAGTCTCTCTCGCCTAATCAGCCCCTCTATCTGTCTCTTTAAGTCAATACGATCATCCATATTGTGCCCGCAATCTCTGTGAAATTGAAATACTTCACTTAGGACCTCTTATCCGTCAGGGTTTTCAACTTCTCGTGCCATCATAGGTTTGGGTCATCTCAGATTTCATGTAGAACATTCTTCAATCTCATGTTGAGCGCTGCCCCTAGTTAGCATATCGTCCTGCTGTCTGACCCGGTTGGGAGTTATTTCTCCAGTTCTTTTAATCCCTCACATCTTTGGAATATCTAGATTCATTTGGTCTTTTTTGTTTGGCTATGAGTTGCCAGCTCCTTTGCTCTCTTGTTTTGCCTTAAGCCATCCTCCACGTTTATTTGATTTTGCACTTGACCCATCAGCTCTACCATATCAATGGGGGCTTTCTCTAAAAGTGAACCAAGAACCTATGCATTCTCAACCCACTCATAAAGATCGTGACAGCCACCTTATCATCCACTTCATCCATCTCCAAGATCTCCTTATTAAACCTCCCTACATAGTCTCTGAGGAGTTCATGTTTGCCTTGCATGATGGTTAGGAGGTGTGTTGCTGACCTTTTCTACCTCTTTCCCCTAATAAAGTAGCCTACAAACAGCTTACCAAGCTTTGAGAAACTAATAACGGTCCTGGCCTGATCTTATTAAACCACAATCGAGTCGTGTCTTTAAGTATTGCTGGAAAAACACGGCACATGATTTCGTCAAGATAAGCATGGATATGCATGAGGGTCTTATAAGTCTTGAGATGGTGAAATGGATCCTTTGAACCATTAAAGAAATCCATAACAAGAATTTTGAATTTAGGCGGCAAATGACAAGCCATTACCACCTAAGGGAATGGCGAATCTCCATCAACATATGCATCTTCTATTGCATATTTGCCCTTAATAACCGCCAAAACACCATGAATCTAAGCTTGCAAGGACCTCATTGGTTCCTCCCATGGATGAACGTTAACATTTTTCATGCTTGCCATCTCTGTGCGTGAAGCTTGAGATGGTAGCCAGCTCCATCGTCAGCTCCAATTACTACCTCTCGTCTTCTGGATGCTTCTGGCTGCCTGATGAGTATTTCATTCTCCCCCATGTGCCCCTAGTCTGTCTCCATTGTCTCGTCCATTCACTTCAACGACTCCCCCATTATGTGTTCCATTAATAGGAGGAATCACCGGTAGGGGCGGAATATGAATAGGGGCATCATTCTCCTGCTAAAGAAATGCTTGATTATGGGTGACCAGAGTCCACATTACTACCATCATCTCCCTCATCTGGTTCTCGAAAAGGTTGATTCTCTCATTAGTCTAACTCTCCATTGCTTCTGGTGGTTGAGATTGAGGTTGTGTATCTGTGCCGAACTTGGTTTTAACCATAAAAGCTATAAGAAAACAATCGTTCCCACCGATAGAGCCAACTGATAACTCAATAATTTCATCTCCTCTGAATGATCAGACACAAGCCCGGAAAGCTGTCTACTACACCGATGTGATGCCTGCCAAAGAAAATCTCCAATACTTAAGTTAGCAAAAGAGTTTAGTAAATATTTAACAGAGTTTTAGTTAGATGAAGTGTTGTACTTGTGTGTTGTGGAGTAGTGATGTATATATATATGAAGCTTCACATGAAGTGGTACGCCTGAGCTGCATGCAACCGTATTGCCTTATCTTTCGATGAGACAGTGCCTAGATCTCACGGTTGATCCTTACTTCGTTAGCTTACCCATTATATGTATGTAATACGATTTGATAACAGAACCTTTATAAGCGTAAAAATCGGAACAGTCATGAAAAGGTGGTACGCGTGACCAGTGACGTCAGGTAGCTTAGTGGGGATAGCATTGTTTGTAGCTTAAGGCCAACCAAACGAATGCTTTCAGTCGAGAAAGGATCAAACTAGAAACTCTGACTGATGCTCCCGACTAAGTAGGGGTTAACTCCAGTCGGGGAAGGACTGAATGGTCCATTCGACGAGTGCCCCCAGACCAAAAATGAGTCGAGAAGTAAACCCAATGGTCCCAAACAGGATGAGACTTCCCTATATCAAATGACAAAATTTAGACATTATATTTTCTTATAAATTCTATTTTCTGATCTTTTATTTTTAGCATCATGAGATATGAATTTAATTAAATTTAACAAATTTTACTAATTTTATACTTTATTTCATCTCATAAAGGAGAAGTAAATTGTATGTTGGGCCAAAACCTCAAAAAGATACAGTGCCGTTTCGAGAACAAAAAAGCACTAAATTAAACAAAGAGCAATGAAAATAGAGAAAATTTGGTGTACTGCTCAAAAAAAATTGAAAAATTTTGAAAACAAAAAACAAAAATTAGTAAAACTCAAAGAAGATTAAATAAAATCGGTAAGAGTTACAAAAAATAAAAATTAAAGATTTTATTAAAGATTTTTGGTTTGAAGAAAATTAAAAAAATTTGAAATATTTTTTTGTAATGGTTGGTGCGCTAATCGGGCAGACAGTGTAATTAATCACCTTTTCAGTTTTTCTAAAGCCCAAGCACGAAAGAATGTCCAATTGAGGCCCAGGCACAAAACACTGTCCAATTAAGGCAAATGCGAATTCAGAAATGCGTGCCGGGTTTTGAGCACTGTAAACCTCTTCAGACAACATCAAAAAGTAAACTTAACCCACATTATCATTTCATTGAATCATTATTTCATTAAAAAAAAAAACAGCCAATTGAATTACAAAGCTTCAGGAAATCAACGGCAACAGTGATCGATGTAACCAAAAATATATATTTTTCAATTGTCAAGCAACTACTTCCTCATGCTTGCCACACTACTGCACAAATTTCTGAGGGGGCATCAGCAAGTTCAGCAATCTATACATGCATTACTTTTCATCACCCTGCTTGCTGTTCAAAATGCTATGTATACCAACCACTAGCATAACCACTTTAAACAACCTGGCCTCAAACAACCAAGGCATCTGCATTGACATTCCATGCATTTACACCGCCGTTCGGGACGTTTACATTGCCATTTTGGGCACCTGATTGGGCATAAACATTTTGGGCAGCTCAGTTTGAAGCATTTCGGACATTTGCATTTCCCCAATTTAATCCTGCAGCAAGC
>QLOD02000013.1:38228002-38240049 GCA_003260245.2 Sideroxylon spinosum | reverse complement strand
TGCGGTGACAGGAAAGGATTTGTGATACGGATGGCTTGTGTCTGAGTAGATAATACCAAACCGTGAATATTATACACACACTAGTGAACGATGCAACGTACCAATATATATATATATATATATATAATAAATTAAATAAATATGAAATAAAATAATAAAAAATAATTAATAAAACAAATTTGAGTTTATCCCAAAAAAAACCTCTAAAAGAGACCGCATCACTTCAAAGACAAAAATATAAAATAAAATAAATAAATTAATAAAAATATATACATTAAAAATACATTATGACTTATTAAAAAAATGTAGCAATACTTGAAATCCAAAAAATATGAAACAAGAATAAAAAATAATTAATAAAAATATGTATATTAAAAATATATTACGGCTTATTATATAGAATAGATATATGAATAGAAATTTAAAAAAAAATTATGAACTCAAAAAAAATCAAACTAAAAATAAATAAGAAAATATATCTCCTAAAATTAAAGAAAAGGCACACAAAAGGACAAAAATAGTAATAAACTTTAAGTAGGAGAAGGTCAAAACAAAAAATATAAAAAAAAAGTTTCAAAAAGGCATTTATTGTTATTCTTTATAAAAAAAAAAAGTTAATCGGAAAAAGATAAAAGGGCAGATAAATAATAAACCAAAACAAAAAAGACATAAATTGGAAAAAAAAAAAAAAAACAGAGAGAGACCAAAAAAGAGCCGTCAAAACCAAAATCCTTGATCCCACTTGTTATATAAAATATATTAGATATAAATTAAAAAAAAAAACAAAAAAAGACAAATAGACAAAATGATAATAAACTAAAATAAAAAGATACAGAATTAAAAATTTTGAGCCAAAAAAGGCCTTGGAAACCTTAGGTGAAATTCCGACTTATTATATAGATAAGTATACATAATTCAAATCTAGCCTGTACATAAAAAACAAAAACAGATGGTAGAGTGCGGTTGCGAAATTTTAATATATTTTTTTAGATTTAGGTTACTTTACAAATAATGATCGTCCTGTAGAATTATATGAATCACAAAAAAGTAAAACGTATACAGGATTTACAAAACAATAAATTAATGAATTTATTTGACTAAAAAATGACATCAATCGGGTGTCGTCATATTCATTATTATTGAGATAGACCCACAATATATATTATATTTATGTAAAAGTGGAACAAGTTTTTATAATAATGTTATATTAAATCAATGGTGGATGTCTATAAATAACAACCAGAAATGGAAGTTGTTCAAGCTCAGCCTATGTTTCTCGTTTTTATTTTTTATTTTTTTCCAGTTCTTCTTCTTCATCACTCTTCTTCCTTTTCAGACTGTAGCTGATCTGCTGGAAATCAACGACGACAGCAATTAATATATTTTTTTCTTCTTTCCGTTTTGACCACACGTCTAGTGACAATTCCACTTTTTTTTTCCCCTTCTTCATTGGGTTCTCTATTCCTTTCTGGTCCAACAAGGTTGTATACACTAACAAAATCATGGTTTGCTTTTTCAGATTAGAGCTTTACACAAGTCTGACTAATCAAAACAACTTTTGATTCATCATTTGTGCTCGACGTTCATGTGCGGATCAGGTACCTCTCCTTTCCTTATTTATATAACAATATAATTCATTGGTTTGATATCTGTATATTTTCAACGGTTAAATTTATTCAATAGTCAAGATTATTTTTATTTTCTTTTCACTTTGATTATCTTTTGAATCATTTCACATGAAAATATAATCTCTCACTCTTTTTATATTTTTTTAATACCTTTTATATAAGAGTTTTAAAATTATTATTTCAAAAAATGTGATAAACTATATATCTCCTTGATTTAACATTTATATATTTTTAACTGTTAGATTTATAAAATAACTAAGATTACTTCATTCTCTCTCTACTTTCGTTGTATTTTTTGTTATTTCACATGAAAATATAATCCCTGACTATACCCTTTTTTTTTTCTTGAATACTTTTTATATAAAAAGTTTTTAAATTTACTATTTTGAAAAATGTGATAATGTTTGTGATAAATAATGAAATTGTATACATTTATTAAACAATATATAAATACCTATTAGATAAAATCAATTAAAATTTTTATGTTTTAAAAAAATTATATTTAAACTTTAATTTTCTTTATAAATTTATTAAAAAATAATCATTTAAACTAAAATTTCAATTTTAATGTTCTTAAAACTTAAGTTTTAAATATACGTTTTTTTATACTCTTTATGTCAATTATCTAATAAAAAAGTTTAAAATTTTGAATTTGAGATATTTTCAATTATTGGATTTGCTCAATGACCAAGTTTAGTTTTCTTTTTCTTTCAACTTTGGTAGTCTTCTCGGCCACTTGACATGAAAACACAATCCTCACTCGTCCCATATATTTCTCAATAATTTTTATAATAAAAATTTTTAAATTAATATTTTAAAAAATGTGAGAATATTTGTAATAAATAATAAAATTTTACACCTTAATTAAACACTGTATGGATTTCAAAATCTCTTTTGGTTAGTAATTTTTATTTTTACAGGTTATTTTTACAGTTTTTCATATAGATTTATTTTAAATTTGAGTTATTTGCACGTTAAATTATATTTATCTATCTTTAGGCACGAGCAATTACTAGTACATATATATTAATTAGTGAAAAAACAAATCACCCTTTCTTTGATTTTTACACCTAGTTTGAGAGAAAAACATTTATTTATTTATTTATTTGTTTGCATTCGGAAAAGGAAAAAAATTAACTTTTTTATGCTAATTTGACACATTTAACCTTCATGGTTTTAAAGAAGTTTAAAATGTGATAGAGACTAAATGTACGTCCCAAATTTCACAACCCAAGTACGTGAATAAATAATACATCTTACACCATTAAATAACTTTTCCTATCCCACATCAGAGCCATACAAACACTATGGAGTAATGAAAAGAAAAGTAATTAAAATTCATACTTTCAATTTAAATAAATGCTTTAGTTAAAACCAACTAAGCAACAGAGCCCCAAAAACTAAGCCCAAACAATCCTCCAAACAGAGGCTTATTATAATTTACTAAAAATTAATTCTTCTAAAGAAAATTTTAATTTAATTCAATAAAAACAAATAAATAAATTTCTAATTTCCATGTTGCATGGGCTTTGCGCATGACTCAAATTTATTACTTGCATCAAAAGGTATAATGGGATGAGCACTAATATAACGTGTGCTCAGAACTCTAATAATAATATCAATGCAGTAATGTCCTATCATGCCACTAAGTGAAACATCTTAGCATAAACAACAATCTTAATTAAAAAAAATTAATTTAATTATTAATTCACATCCCTTACAATTTAGGTATGTATTACCACCACGAACACAACAAAAGAAAACAATTTTATTTTAAGGTACCACTGCTTGGTTGTCTCGTAGAAATAAGATCTAACCAATATACACCATTCGTCGGTGTCTGCTTGGTTGTCCCGCAGATACAAGACCCAACCAATATATACCATCCTTCGGTATCTGCTTGCTAAGTCAAAATCTTAGGAATATAATTTGCCACCCTTAGGCATCCGCTCGTTCGTAGAATACTAACCTACTGAACTCGATAACCATCCCGTGCGAATTTCGGGACTTCCAACCCTTGGGTATATATATCGGGTATTTTCAGTACCTCTCAACCCAAATAAAACATAATATTAAATTTTTACTTCAAACTATCAATCATGCCATAAGTACATACCAAACAATTTAATGCCGTATTTAAACCATCAAAATTCGATTACAGAGCAATACGCATCCGATTACTTATGTATGTATATATAATCAATTAAATTTGAAAATACTACTAATATGACACTAATATATACAATAGTTAAAATTACAGGTTAAATCAATTTAAACAATCACGTTGGAGCAATCAAATCAAAAAAAAAAAAATCATCATCGCCATTTGCTTCCAAGGCATCTGGGACCATTAACTTGGGTGTAATCATATGTACATGTGTATATATATACTTTGTTAAATTTGCTACAGGTAGTAAAAGGAATTCAAGTGTACCTTACGCATGACCATATATATAAAATATTTTGATATATCATGAGCAATTAATTACGGTCTGAGTCAATGACGCTACCAATTGGCAAGAATATATATATATATATATATGTATTACACAAACATATTTAGCTCACAATAAAATTTTCTAAGGGCTATTCGGCAAGTATACAGGTGTGTACAAAATATAACTTTAACGATTAATGGTTCCTTTTTCCCTTACCTCAATATCTGCAAGTACTTTAGCCTTCACCCCTCTCTCTCTCTCTGTAGGGTTTTGCACGAATCTGCCCACCATATATGTGTGTGTGTATATATATATAGGTAATCTTAATAAATTTAATTAATTATCTATTTCTTATGGGTTTAGAAAAATTATATATTCTTCTAAAAATTTTAAAACCTCTTAAAAATTATTAAAATTTAATCCTTTTAAATACAACTAAAAACTAATAGCAAAATTTTCAAAATTTTAAATTTAAATAACAAATAAAATTTATGTAATAATTAAATATGAAATAAATGCAGGTCATTACACTAAATTTGATTATTTTAATAAAATTTTAAAAATTAAATATTTAGAAATTGAGCTTCTTACCACTCTTTTCAAATGAAGTCTTAACATGGTAAACATGATATGATCAAGTGTAGTGAGATATGCGAACATTTTAAACTTGTAAGTTGTTGGAAGATTAATTCCACATGATGGTTGCAATATAAACTCTGAGGCTTAAACTCATGAATTCAGGTTCCATACTAGACTATATTAACCATACATTCAACTTAAACGTTTTTGATCCATTACTCGAAGGCTCATACCATGTTATATTAACCATGCCTATCACTTAATCTTCTGATGTAAGATAATTCTCATATGTATACCAAAAAAGAGTTATATAAGAAACATCAGAAACCATTAACTGTATATAAGTCACTGGCAGAATTATAAATAAGTCAAGTTGAGTACTGGAGTATTCAAGTTCCAAATAAGAGTTATACAAGAAACATAACAAATCATTAACTATGTATAGGTCACTGACAAGACTGCAAACAAGTTGAGTCGTGTACTAAAATATTCAAGTTCATTAGATAATTAAGATTTTTGGCTAGTTCGAACTTAAATGAGTTCTTATTGAACTTAAAATATTGTGTTTAAGCTTTTTTTTTTTTTTAGCTAAAGTTTGAACCGAGTTTTATTGAGTTCAAAATCTTGACTTCGAATTGGTTCATTAGTCCATATGTAAAATTGAGATTGGTTTCACTTATGAGCTCGCTTAGTTTCCATTAATCATCTTTATTGTTTGTGCCTACTTGATCGCATGTTTATTAATAAACAAATTTAAGAAACAAAATACATTTTTTAAACTAGCAAAAAAATGTTTTAAATTAACGTGTTTAATCATTGTCTTTTTTAACATTTTTTTCATACGTAGTAAAAATAAGTTTTCGTAAACTTGTTCACAAACATTTAATTAATGGAACTATTCACAAGATATAAGCAAGATTGTGTTTGAACATCTAAATGAGAATGTTCATGAGCAATAAACAAACTTTTTCACCAATATTTAAACAAGATTGTTTGCAAGTTATAAATGATCTTATTTTTAAATATTTAAACAAGCGTTCACTGAAAATAACGAGATTGTTTGTGAGCCGTATTGAGTAGAGCTTTCCTTTTTTGAATTTGAGTCATTTATTTATTGATTTTAAGAAACCTATTCGAGTTTTTTTATTTAGCTTATTGAACGAGCACAAACGAGCTCGTTTGTGAGTAACTTATTGAACACTTGATTCGTTTGCTACTCTAGTCGTCGAGACCTTTGGTGGATTGACTGAGGTCACGCGCATTTGTAGACGGTTGATATTCTCTCCGTTACTTATCAAGTGATTTTAATTAAATTGATTTAATACCGTATGAGAGCTTGGCTTTGAACTCATTCTGCTTCACTCGTTCATAATTAATATCCTATTGGCCCTATCTATTTCTTACCAACTAACTCGTATAGGAGTAATTTGCCTAATATTATAAATATAATTAGTTAATTTAGAGCTAGAATCCTTCGAGTGAAAAGAGATTTATTAATTTTAGAGTTCTTATTAGACAGTGTAAAAGATGTTATCAAATGGCTTAAGTTTACAAGAATGTGTTTGGTAATTAGACAACCATAGATGATAGAGCATAGGCTAGTCCTTGATTGATTAATATTTATAGTCTATTTCGGTCTAATATTAATTTTAACATTTGTATTTTGGCCTTTCATCCATCCTTGCAGAAGAGGAACCACGAGCTGCCTCAACTTTGCATTTAATGCTAATGATGGCGCTTCTCAGTGTTTTGTGAACTTTGGGAGCTGTCAAACTAATACAAACCAGTATAACCGCTTTTTTGATGAAATTTTGACCTATTTCAGCAATAATATTTTTCCCAGTATAGTATTCTTGACTGTCTCAACTTGACTGAGATTTCGACGTATCCAAAGTACGCTTCTAGTACTAAGGAAGTGCGGAAAATCTGGGAAGAATGGGATCTTCCCGTTCTTGTTTTATACGTCCTCTTTACCCAGTTGTACCTTCATGTCTTCGGGCGCGACCGTAGACAGGGTACAACTTGGAGGAGCGTGATCAACTTAAACGCTCGGTTACTCTACTTGTTGGCTGATTTGGTGGCAACAATTGCTCTCGGAAAGCTCTCCTATGTCAAAAAAGATGTGGACGGTTATGTCTATCCAGGGAGTCTGCTAAGGGGTATGTGGGCACCAATAATCTTGTTCTATCTGGGAGGCCCAGACACCATAACTGTCATAGCCTTGGAAGAAAATCAGATGTGGTTGAGACACCTTGTGGGGTTGTTAATACAAGGTCTAAGAAAAAGTTGTGTCCTGTACGTGACCTGGGCTGAAGGTTCTATTCTCTCTCTTCTTTCCCTGGGGATGCTAATTCCCGGGATTATTAAGTACGGGGAGAGAGTGTGGGTTATCAGGTCTAGAGTCCGGGGAATGGCCGAAGGTTTTGTTCAGTTAGATGACAGCACAACTATCAATCTGGACCAAGTTAAAACAACAACAACAACACTAGTAATTGTCGTAGTCCTAAGGAGCCAGTTATCGAAGCCTATTCCTGTTTCCAAACCTTGAGGCCTCACATTCCCGGTTACGGTTGTGACAGGACTCGATTGAGCAATTTGGTGAAAGATTTCCGGAAATGGGCTCGTATCACTAGCAGCGGTGATGATAATAGCAATGTTGATCTTTTCAAATTGGTCGAGATTGAGTTGGGGTTCATTTACGATGTGCTCTTCAGCAAGATGGGCGTGATTTTTACAGTATGGGGATGCATTCTCAGATTCATCAGCTTCTCTTGCATTGTTTGTGTGTCGGTGGGATTTTGCTGGGTGAGACGTTACAGTTTGATACGTCTCTTGTTTAGAAAACGTTACGCTTCGATGCCTATAACTCTCGTTACGGTCGTTCTCCTACTTGGAGCCATTTTGTTAGAGATTGGCGGAGTAATTGCGTAACTTGGTTTAGATTGGGCAGTGGTTTGGGCATTTAAGCACCCAGCTGTACCTGTTGGAGAGTAGAGGGAAATAAATACAGAAACACTCTCAATTTTGATTGATTTAATCTTATGGTACAAGATTTTTACAGACGCTCTCTTCTCTCTCTCTGAAGACGGTTGAGTTCTTCTCACTTTCACACACCCAAAACATTATATTTCATCTCTATTTATAGATACATCCTTGAAGCTATAGACAAGGAAAATTTCGATGCATTTGATGGAATGAATTGTTGTCAACTAGGGTGGTTGCTGTGCGGCTCTGCAGTGCAGTTGATGCTTCTTCTTTGTCAACAATGGAGGTACCGATCTCCTTCCTGCTCGTGCCACCGACTTGGGTGGTTGATTGTTCAACGTTTCTCCCCCTCCACCCAAGTGGGTGGATTTCTTGCATAATCTTTTGTTGTTCTTGAATTTTTCAAACTTCTCTATTGTAACAGCTTTTGTAAAGATGTTAGCTGGTTGGTTTTTAGTTCTGATAAATTCTAAAATAATTTCACCTTTGCCAACCAAGTCTCTTAAGAAATGGTGTCGAAGTTCTATGTGCTTCGATCTTACATGAAACACTGGATTCTTGGTCATGGCTATTGCTGACATGTTGTCATAGTGGATCACTGTGGCTTGCTGTTCTTCTCGTTGCAGGTTGGCGAGGATTCTTCTGAGCCAGATTGCTTCACAAGCTGCTTCTGTTGCTGAGATGTATTCAGCTTCTGCTGAAGATAGTACGGCAGTCTTTTGTTTCTTTGAGCTACATGAGATTATGTATGATCCAAGACAGAAAACATAAGCTGATGTACTTTTTCTGTCATCTAGTGATCCTGCCCAATCACTGTCGGTGTAGCCAACAAGCTTGAAGTCTTGTTCTTTGGTATAGGATTCCTTGTTTCTTCATGCATTGAAGATATCTCAGTATTCTCTTTGCTGCAGTGTAGTGGAGCTTACTTGGTTTATTAATGAATCTTAATAGCATACTTACTGAGTGCACAATGTCTGGCCTTGTGTTTGTGAGATACATCAGTGAACCAATAAGACTTCTGTACGTCTTAGGATCAACTTTTTTTGCACCATCTTCTTGTTGGAGTTTTTCATTCTGAGCTAAGGGAGTGGACACAGGTTCGCATTTGTCCATATGAAACTTCTTCAACAAATCTTCTGTGTATTTTTCCTGAGAGATAAATAGCTCCCCCTCAGACTACTTCACTTGAATTCCAAGGAAATATTTCATTTGACCCAAGCCAGTCATCTCAAATTCTTTAATCATCTTGCCTTTAAAGTCTTCGACTATTCTCATGTTTGTACACGTATAGATTAAATCATCAACATACAGACAAACAATGAGAAAGTCTTCCATACCTTCTTTCAAGACATAAAGAGAAGGTTTACTTGGGCTCATCTGGAATCCAATTTGAGCAAAGGAGTTGTCAATTCTGCTATTCCATGCTCGTGGTGTTTGTTTTAACCCATAAAGGGCTTTCTTCAGCTTGTACACTTTATCATACTTTTCTTTGATCTGATAGCCTTGCGGTTGCTCCACATAAACTTCTTCTAAATCGTCATTCAGAAAAGCTGACTTCACATCTAATTGATAGGCTTTAAGCTCCAGTAGTACGGGTAGAGCAAGAACAGTATGTACAGTTTTCATTCTACCAATAGTACAAAAGTTTCATTGAAATCGATACCTGGTTGCTATGCATAGCCTTTAGCTACGAGCCTTAGTTTATGCTTTTGTATTGAACCATCTTCTTTGTATTTGATCTTGTAAACCCATTTGAGACCAATTACCTCTTTTCCTTCAGGCAAGCCCACAAGTTCCCAAGTTCTGTTCTTTTCAATCATAGCTATTTCGTTATCCATAGCCTTTATCCATTCTTTTTCCTTATGAGCTTCTTCAAAGCTTTGAGGCTCACAAGAGAACAAAGTAACGTTACAAGTTTCACATAGTTCAGTTCCTTGGCGGTGAAAATGGACTATCTAAACTTGAAGAACTTGTTGATGATAAAGATGGTGACCTTGTTGGAGTTGTCATTGGACTCTGTGGTATATTTTGTTGAGCATCACCTTCTTCTGAGCTTGTTGAAGGCTCACAAAATTCATAAGAACATGGTGTTTGACTAGAACTTTCGTTCCAGTTCCAGTTCCATGATGCCATTTCATCAAGTATAGCATCTCTAGATACAACAACCTTGGTAGTTTCTGGATTGTATAAGCGATAGCCTTTGGACTCTTCACTGTAGCCAATAAAGATAAGCTTTTCTCCCTCTGCATCGAACTTGTCTTGATTCTGATTGAAGATGTAGTAAAAGGCCATACATCCAGAAACTTTGAAATGATTCACCACTGGCTTTCTATGATGCTAAGCTTCATATGGAGTCTTCTGACCGACAGCTCTTGTAGGTGATCTGATGAGAATATAAATAGCAGTGTTAACAGATTCGTCTCAAAAATTCTTTAGTAGACCTTTACTAATTAACATGCTTCTGGCCATCTCCACAATGGTACGGTTCTTTCTCTCTGCAACTCCATTTTACTATGGAGTCCTTCTAAATGGTGAGTTGTCTTTGAATACCTAGTTTTTTTTACAGTAGTTCATGAATAGAGTTTAGAGAAATTCTCCTCCTCGATCTGTCTTTGGGGTCTTGATCTTACAACCGCTTTACCTTTCCATTAAAGCTTTGAAGTTGAGGAAGGTTGAGAAGGCTTTAGACTTTTCACTGAGAAAGTAGATCCACATCATTCTCGTGTAATCATCAACGAAGAGAATGAAGTATCTTTTGTTGCTGAGGGATAGAGTTCTTGATGGACCCCATATGTCTGCGTGGACTAACTCCAATGGAGTTTTAGCTCTCCATGATCCTTTTAGGAATGGCAGTCTGTGCATCTTCCCAACAACACATCCTTCACAGACTTTGTGATCTCCTTTGATATATGGAAGTCCGACCACCATGTTATTATGTTTGAGAAATTGAAGGCCTTTGTAATTGAGATGACCTTACCCCAAGTGCCATAGATGAGTATCATCAATGCTTTCAATTTTTAGTGCAACTTTATCAACTTGAGGTATAATAAGAGGAAAAACTTTCCCAAGAATTTCAATGATGGCTGTGATGGAATTGCTTTTCTGGTCTCGAATCCGGCATTTTCCATCATCAAAGAGAAGAGAATAGCCTTTTTGTAGGAGTTATCCCACACTCAGATGATTCTAAGTTAAATTGGAAACATACAGAACATCATTAATGAATTTATTACCTGCTTTTGATTGGACCGAGATTACTCCTTTGCCTTTGACATTCTGAATGTTTCCATCTCCAAGTAGAACTTATCAAGTTCTACAAAGATATCTCGATTTCCAGTCATGTGATTGCTACACCCACTGTCCAAATACCACACATTGTTGGCATTGGCTTGGGCTTTTATGCAAGTGAATACTTGATGACTTCCTTATGCCTGAGTGAAGTTAGCCTCCTCATTGTGTTGCTTGTCTGGGTACCAACAATCCTTCTGAAAGTGAGTTGCATTATTGCATTTCTTGCATTTGAAGTAGCAATCTTTTGTATCATGATTTGACTTATGACAGATACGGCAAGAGTTGGAATTACCTTGCCTTTGCTGAGATTCATATCTTTTACCTTTTTGAATTCTTAGGTCTCCAGTAGCCTTTACTTTTGCCTCGGTCTCGGAATGCACCTCCCCATTTTTTTTGCTTTGGTCTTCGATCAGATACTTGAAGCTTTCACTGGAATGCTTAATCAATAGAAGACGAGGATGAACGAGTAATCCTCTATCCATGAGCTTGTAGTGAGCTCATAAGTTCTTGCATTGGATAGGTTGACAGATCTTTAGATTCTTCAATAGCAGCCACTACATGATCAAACTTTAGAGGGAGACTTCGGAGTACCTTCTAGACGATTTTGACATCCTGGATGGTATCCCTAAAGCTACTGATTTGGTTGACAATATCTGAAACTCTGGAAGAAAAGCCTTGGATATTCTCTGCATCCTTCATTTGAATATTGTCGAATTCTCTCCAGAGGGATTGAAGCTTTATGGAGATAATCTTCTCGTTTCCTTAAAACTCATTCTTGAGGATATCCCAAGCATGTTTGGCTTTGTTTGCACCAAATATGGGAAGGTAGATTGTCTTGTCTACTCCTTGTTGAATAAGTTGAAATGCATTGGCATCTCGTTCGAGAAACTCTTTATATGCCTTCATTTGTGTTTCATTCTATTGAGGTTCAGTACCTGTTGGTGGAAGATCATCATAGCTACTTTCTACAACTTCCCAAAGATCTTAAGAAATGAAAATAATCTTCATTTGACTGCTCCAGTAATCATAGTGAGTGCCTTCAAAGATTGGAACTTGATTGGGAGAAAAAACAAATACAGTTTGACCTGAGGTGGAAGCCATTGGGTTTGATTTTGGTTGATTAAAAAAA
>QLOD02000013.1:38101663-38123197 GCA_003260245.2 Sideroxylon spinosum | reverse complement strand
ATACCATGTTAGATATGTAGATTGAGAAAAAAACACCACACACCCAACTGGGTTCATGTATGTTAATTTATACACATACAAAGGTGACTATACATATTCTAAATAGTCTAGGTACATCCTATGTATTAATGCTATACATTAACGGAAATAAATTTTCTGTTGAAATTTTGTAGGTGTCAACCCTAATCACTCTGAAAATTCACATAATTTTTTTTTAATTCTAATTGCTCTGTATCATTCCCAAAATTTGCTACCCAGTGTACCCACTTGCGATGAGTTAGGCTTTGCAACTGCTCCTAGAAGTTCCTGGTCCTTTGGCTTTCGTGGTTATGGCTTATACACTTTCTCATTTGTTTATTGGAAGTATTTTTATATTTTTTTGATAAGTAGAAAATAATTTAAAAATTTTTAACTAATATTGTAGCCAATTGGGAACACTTATGTCCATAACTGTTCCTCCGTATGTGGACTGATCCTAGCTTTACAGTTCTAGCTTATGTTCTTCATCCTTTTTATTTGCTGTATCTGTGGATTTCTCACCCACTCCCTCTTTGTATCCTGCATTTACTCCTTATTGAAACAACAATGTTGTTGCTTATCAAAAAGATGATATAATCAGTTGGTCATACTAAGTGAGCAGCATTCCAGAATTGTATGATCCCCTAACTCAACCGCGATTTAATCTTAATGTTTGATTCTCTTTGCAGTTGATTGGTGTTTCAGTTACTGGCCTTGAACAGGAGTTTCAACCAGTTGTTAATCACTTGTTGCCGCAAATAATATCGCACAAACAAGATGCTCATGACTTGCATCTCCAGGTATTATTAGTACTAATTACATGTAAACAGTGCACAAGTTACTTAATGGCTTATTTCCTCTATTATCATAAACCTTTGCCTTCTAATGCCGGTTGGTTTGTAGTTACTTCAAGACTTGACAAATCGACTGGTTCCATTCCTTCCCCAACTTGAGGTAGTTTTAAACTCAAAAAAATGGTCTTTATCACTGTCTTTTTGTGTTCTGTTTCCAACGATTTTTGTTGAGGTTTTGGATTAATTATTTTGCAGGCAGATCTTAGCAGTTTTTCGGATGCTCCAGAGCTCAATCTGCGCTTTCTTGCCATGCTTGCAGGCCCTTTTTATCCAATTATTCATATTGTAAGCGAAAGGTTGGTACATGTTTCTGGATACTTTTGCACGCATTGTATTTCCTGGACACATCTACAATTCTGCACGGGATGTTGGTGTCTATGTGAACATGTTACTGCTAGATTGGAGCTCTAGATACAGGTTTGGCCATTCATTAAGACTTTTTTCTTTGATAAATAACAAAATTTTATTAATCAATGGAAAATGATTACTGTGTTAGTATTTAGTAGAATCTGTCCCTTGTCTGTTTCTATGTTCGTGCAACATGGCCAGGACCCATATTCACACTGGCTTAGAGAATCCACTTTATTCTTTGGTAGATGTACCCACAGTTTGGGTGGCTCAGCTATAGGGTATGGATTCTTTCGAGTTTTTCCCAAATGATTTCGCTGTTTTCTGGTCATTTTCCCTCCTCCAATCTTTTGAGGTCATTTTGCTTGTCTGACTTAACTTTTTCCACTTATTACTTTAATTATGAAATTCTTTGTAAATGTATATATATACTGCTGAACTTGTATCACTTAATCTCCCTGTGATTGCAGAAATTGTAATTTTATCCTAGTTGCTTCACTAGAGTGAAATCACCAAAATGCAATGAGAAAGGATTTGGTTGGCAACAATACAGTTATAGATAGGGTGCATGTTGATATTAATAGATACCTGAAAGAGCTATGTTACTTCGCTGACAGAGCTATGTTACTTCTACCCTTTTCCACAACTTATGATTTATTTTGCAAGAGCTTAGATTGTTTTGCAGCTTGCTTCCTATATAGAAAAGATATATATGAAGATTCAATTTGAGTTTGGTTCCCAACTTCCCATGCAGAAAAGATATTTCTAAATATATTAGCTTCCTATATCTGTCGCTTGTGTAATGCTATACTTTTTCTATCTGTAGATCATATTTTTCCAGTGTGCCAATTATTCTTTCAAACATCATTGGTTTTTTTTTTCCTTCCATTTTTTTCTTTTTTGGTAATTGTTTATACAGAGAAACTGCGAGGTTGGCAGCAAACATTTTGGAATCTGAAGCTTCTAAGAATAGTCAGCCATCATCAGCTTTAACTGTTTCATCTAATTTTGAGGTAGTTTCTGTGCTCTTTTCTTTGATCTTTGTCATTTGAAATGATTTCTTTGTCTAGTTTCTTTCTCCTTTCTTTTTGTTGGTAATGCGTCCCAACAGATTCATGATCACAAATATTTCTATGCCTTTTTGGCAAAGATTTACTTCTAATAAGTAGGACGTGTGGAAGATTATGATTATTATTATTATTTTGTGGGATGGTTGATTTGGGAGGTTAGGAATATAAGAACTTTTCAAGGAATTGAATTACCTGCGTATAGGATAAAAATCATTTTGAGTTTTGTTGAGTTCTTGAAAGTGTAACCTCAGCTTCTTTGAGTTGTAAGGTTTAATTCTCCCAACTTTTTCAATAGGTTTATCTAAGAAAATGTTGGGACCAAAATTATCAGGATCGCTTACCTCTTGTGGAGCATGGCCCTCAACAGATAGGATTAGGAACGAGGAGATCAGGGGTAAAGTAGGAATAGCACCAATTGACGATAAAATGAGAGAAAATCGTTTAAGATGGTTCGGCCATGTCAAAAGACGTCCAATGGAGGCACCGGTTAAAATGTGTGAAAGCATAGAGATTGCCAAGACCAGGAGAGGGAGAGGGAGATTTAAGAGAAGTTGGAAAAAAACTATTATACATGACCTTGTCTCTATGGATCTAACGGAGGACATGGCCCTCAACAGATTTAACTGGCGTCGTCAAATCTATATAGCCGACCCTACCTAGTGGGAAAAGGCTTAGTTTGGTTTGGCTTACCTCCTGTGAAGCTACAATCCAGGTCAAGCGATTCCAATCGCTGTGCATTTGTGATCCACATAGTAAAATATAACGACACCAATGGAAAATCTAACAGACTAGACTATAGAGAAGTGAAACCATTCCAATTGGAAGCTCTTGGATATTCTACCAATAAGTTAGGGCACTGAAGATATTTGGAGGTTGGATCGTATTATTTCTTTTCCCCACTTCGGAAAGAACTTACAAGTTACTTATCCCAAAAAAGAAAAGAAAAAAAAGTCAACTTAGAAATTATGATCTGTTTAAACACTATTAATCATTTTAGCTGCTCAAGTAATATGCCATCTGTGTGAAAGCAAGTATTCCAGTATATGTTAGCATCCTATGATTCAGATGTTATTGTATTGCCTTCTGTTTCCCATCAGTTTTAATAATTTTTTATTTATTTATAGAATTTACATATTTAGTCTGCTAATGGAAACAGTGAGGGTGGCAGGTTGCTAAAATAATTTTTTCTTTTTCGATCACAGCCAAGGAGATCACGCAGTACATCACCCTCTTTCTTGCCTACAGCCAGTTCCATGGTGTTTCGTCCCGATGCAATATTTATGTTGCTAAGGAAGGCTTATAAAGATTCTCATCTGGGAATATTTTGCAGAATGGTAATTTAGCTGTTGTATCTTGACCTTAAGTTTTACTACTTGACTCTTCTGGCCAAGTTTCAAAAGTTTCTTGTCAATGCTACATTTTCAAGTCTCCATATCTTGCTACTTCAGGCTTCTAGAATCCTGCTAAAGCTCGTAGAGCCCCCTAAATTGCAACAAGCTTCTATTACTTCATCAGAGGTCATGTCTCATCCTGAAGAGGCTTCAAAGTCTGAACCATGTAATCCTCCTCTTTTGTTTGATTACTCGAACTTATTTGGGGAGGAATTCTGGATACCTGATGATCATTGGGACACCAACTACGTTAGTGTCTTAGATGTTGGGGCAGTGGAAGAAGGGATATTGCATGTCCTTTTTGCTTGTGCATCGCAGGTGAGTAATTATCTTATTTATTCATCATCACTTCTGCACTGAGTTGTAATGTCTCTGTTCTGTCATCTTGACCATCAATTTATGTGTTCTTTATCACAGCATCTGCTTTGTAGCAAGTTGGCAGATAGCATGTCTGACTTCTGGTCTGCATTACCACTTGTACAAGCATTGTTGCCAGGTTTAATGACTTAAGGCTGTCTCTTTAATGTAACATTGCTTAGAATTAGTATCCGAGGAATTGGGGGCTTTGTTATTTTTTGTTTTTGATGCACGAATTTAATATTAAATTTTTTCCCGTGTGATAGCTCTTCGTCCTAATGTCAGCAGTCCTGATCTTGTTGATGATAATTTCTCCCAATGGAAGCAACCTTCTGTGCACCATGCTCTATCTCAGGTTGGTCTCTGGTTTTAATGTGATTTTCATGCCAGTGCGTATTTTCAATTTATATATGTTGCTGAGTATTTTAGTTGTACCTGCAGATTGTGGCAACATCTTCTTCACCAGTATACCGACCATTGCTTCATGCTTGTGCTGGCTACTTATCATCATGTTCTCCATCACATGTTGGTTACCCTTCCTCTCTAGGTTTCATAATATTTACTTTCTGCTTTTCATGTGGAATACATAGATGTGGAATACATAGATGCTATTTTTTCGTATAGGAAAAATATGAAAATTTAATTGTGATCTCTCTCTCTCTCTCTCACACACACTCACACAAACATGCGCCTGCCCCACCCCCCCCCCCCCCCCCAAAAAAAAAAAAACAAAAAAAAACACAAAAAAATAACTTCACAACTCAACTGTGGACCGAGACATGCACCCCATGGCCCTGGCAGTGCTGGCGCCCATACTCATAAAGAGGATTTAGGTACAATACCTGCCTTGGCAAAGGTCAAGAGTTCAATCATCAACCTATCCCCAAATAAGTGATATTTGTTTGATGTTTTATATATCCAAATGGAAAAGATAGTTAATTTTTGAGCTATATGGTTAAACTTTGGGAGTTTTCATCTCAATTTCAGATTTTAACCTTTTTCGTCTTTATCATTCTATATTTGGTATGTTGCTCATCAATATGGAGCTAGTATGTCAGATTGTTCCAAATGTGGAAATGGGAACCCATGTGAGCAGTGTGGAACTATACAAACTTCCTGCTCCCTCTTGAAAGTTCAAATTTTTCCGAGTTTTATTATCCATGAAATTCATTGGCTTCACTTGGTTACAAATGGCTTTAATCTGAGCTTATCCGACAGGCTAAGGCTGCATGCATTCTTATTGATCTGTGCTCTGGTGTGCTGGCACCATGGGTGGCTCAAGTGATTGCAAAGGTTGGAAGTTACAATTTGCCACTATGCTGTATAGCTTTATGATACACTATTACTTTGCCCTTTGTTTCTGTTGCTCTTAGAATGGCTTCCTTTGTTTTTTGTCAACTCTAATACAGGTGGACTTAACTCTTGAGCTTTTTGAGGATCTTTTAGGTGTAATCCAGGTATGCTTAACAATTTTTGTGCACTTTGATAATTGTTATTGTTATCTGCAGATATCAAGTTTCAATAATTTCAGTGTCTGTGTGCGTGTGTAAGGTTAGTTATCGATTGAACTCAGTATCAACTAGTTCATATCCAGAACCTGCTCTTGGAAAATATTTAAATGAGCAGCTGTGCATTGCATATTTCAGAGCCACCTAATTGCTGCATTCTTCCAGCTATGCTTATATTCAGCCTAGACTATTGAAGATAGCCATCCCTTGAGATCTTTATGTTATTGTCTTGGGCCTTGTCAAGACATGGTGAATGAAGAAGGGATTCATGTGTCTGACCCCTCTAGTTTGGGACTAAGTTTAGTTGAGTTGACTTGAGTCACTCATCTTGATCCTTGCTTGTGGGTACATGCATGTGCACACAAAAAAGAGTTGTGAGAGAAACATCTAAGCATAAGGACAAATAGATCAAAGCAAATCTAAGCATAAGGACAATCAACAGTTGAAGGTTATATGTTTTTAGTAGGTAACATTTTGAGGTTAGAATTTGTAGTGGAGTGTAAGCTGGCACTGACAAGTGCAACTTGTAAAGAGACCTGGCTGTTAAATCTGCTTCTTATTTTTATAAAAGTTCTCTCTTTTTTCCTTTCACAAGTTGCTCTTTTTTTTTTTTTCCCCTTTCATAAGTAAACTGTTTTGGTTTTGACTCTTATCATATGTACTGTGTACTTGCTGCTGAAAGTTTCTCCTTGCCCTCGTTTTGATTGATGTAATGGCTGATTGTTTGCTGAAATTTGCCTTTAGGGTGCTCGCCATTCGTTAGCTAGGGCTCGGGCTGCACTTAAGTATATTATATTGGCTCTATCAGGGCATATGGATGATGTAATGGCAAAATATAAGGTATTGTATTGTACTTTTGACCCTTTTTCATGTATGTTTGCTTTATCTTGAATAGTGCCAAATCTTTGGGCAATATGGCTTTTCAACTGACCTCAACTAATAGTTGTTATTATGGCCAGCCTTATTGGTGCATTAATCCTTATAGTGAAATTAGCTTCCAGAGTGTCTTTTTTTTTTTTGGGAGGCTAAATTATCACTCTCTCTCATAACTTAGCTCATAATTTGAATGCCACCGCCAACTTTTATTCTTTTATTTGTTTCTCACTGTTCTATTACTGAACTAATGCAATCTAGCTAATATTAATGGACCTGAGAAAGCTAACTTCGTAGTACCACCTTCAATCACATGAGATGAGAGTTATTTGGGTAGCATTTGATTTGTTTTTCTGTTTTATGTGTTTTATGCTTTAAAAATCTTAAAACAAGAAAACAGAAAATGTTTTGTTTCTCTTGTTTTGAATTGAAAACGCTCAAAATGACTTTTTGTCGTTTTCCATTTTGTGTAAATCCATCTTCTGTTTTTTAAAATAAATTTTGAAAACACAAGTGACCAAATACGTTTAAGCTATTTTCCTTGTTTTCAAAAGTGCAAAAATAGAAAATGAGCTCAAAACAAAAAATAGAAAATAAAAATAGAAAACAAAAAATAGAAAAACAAACCAAATGAAGACTTAGCTGGTTTAAAATTATGAAGTAATAAATCATTCAAGAGTGTTGAGCATGTAAAATAATAATACGAGTAATAAAGTTATTCCTCTGCTTTTAGGTGAGATGGTGACTAACACATGCTATGCAAGCAAAGGTGTTAAGCTCAAATCTCATTACCAGCCACACGTGAGGGGATATGTTGGGGGTGTATCAGTAGCAAAGTTACTCTCTCACTAATAGTTTAAGCTTCTAGGTGAGATGGTGGCTAATAGTTTGACAAAATGGAAGATTTTGAGTGAAGTTTGACGAGAGAGTGTTAATTTGGTGCCCCCCTTTTTGGTCTTAGCTCTTATTTGACCATTGAGGATGGTTGCTCTGAAGCCTTTTATTCTAGCTGTTTCAGGATGTAAAGCACCGAATACTCTTTCTTGTGGAGATGCTAGAGCCTTTTCTTGATCCTGCCATGACTCCCATAAAAAGCACGATTGCCTTTGGAAATGTGTCTTCAGTTTTTCAGGAAAAGCAAGAACACAATTGTGCAATTGCACTCAACGTAATTCGCACAGCAGTAAGAAAGCCTGCTGTTCTCCCATCCTTGGAATCCGAATGGAAGCGTGGTTCGGTTGCTCCCAGGTAATAAATAACTATCGTATATATGCTCTTGATCTTAGAATTACTTGAAGTGTTTCAAGAAAAATTGCACTTCTTTACGCTATCGTAAATTTGTAAATTTGGAGGATTTATGTGATAATAAAAAAATCAGGCTCTGCTCTGCTATCCTGCCTACCAATGTTCCTCCTCTCACAAAGGCTGGTTAAGAAATATAAGGTTTTGCGCTGCTATCTTGCCTACCAAATGCTCCTCCTCTCACAAAGGCTTGTGTTCAACTGTATAGACATTGAGATTGTATTAATGATGCAGAAGATGTGGCTTTATACAAAGCAAATAAGAAAAATTGATTCATGAGACCATCCCTAGTATTTGGGATGCAAGCCTTTGTTTGGGTTGGATGTGCCATAAAAACATTTGTTGGCATTATTTATGATATTATCTCTTTAATATTAATTGTATTTTTTAGCCATTATTATGATGCATAGTGTATTATCAGAGCCCATAATTGATGGTACATACAAAACAAATTACATAGGTAAGGATGGAGATGGAAGAATTGAACAAACACCATTGATAGAATTAATTGAGCCATTGGTTGTAACAAGTTGAGTGGTGGATGAATACTGGGCAAGGACGAAGAGAAGTCGGGGACGATGAAAGAAAAGATTGAGCAAAGGTCGGAGGTGGGTATTCTGAAGTTGCGAGGGTCATTGATGACTTGCGAAGGAGTCTGATGAGTTGCGATGGTTGCCAGTGAGACATGAAGGACTCTTGGTGAATTTCTGGTTGGGATCTAGGGTTTCTGATTGAAATTTAGGGATTTAGGGTTTCTGTATAAACAAAGCGCAGAGAGAGCACATTGGATCTATGTTATGATACAATGTCAAAGAATAAGGTTTGATACCCAAAATGGTGGTTGACTTCGATCTTTATGCTGGTAGTGTTTGTAGACAATCGGAAATAGAAAATGTACACAATCTTATACAAACTAGGAAATGATTCAGGTCAATCGCTCTTTAAACATTAGCAAATATATGAGATCTAAGCTTGAATTTGAGAAGAAAAAAATTGCTACAACCAAATATCAAAATTTCTGTTAGGTTGTTTTGATTAGCAAGAAGGCAAATAAATTTCAAAAGCAACACAAAAATATAATATTCATTTTTAGTAATATAAATTGCAATTTATCTATATTTAATTGTTAAGTCGTCAATTATCCCAAAGATTAATCAATATATATCAATATACTTTCATTACTCCCCCTCACGTGTGACCTTACAAAATGTGAACTTAGCAGCACCTATAACCAAAGTTATGATACCATTCTTGGTCATCGAGTATCCGAAAGTTAAAATTTTAGGAAATGACCCAACAATATCTCAAACTATCTTAACACTAATAATAAATTAATTAGTCAGTTTATTATTTTGGTTTGTTATGTTTTGATTTATTTTATTATATTCCAAAATAAGCTTTGAAATTATTATTTCACTGGAGTTCTGTTTCGGTTTCTTGGACTACAAAAACATTTTGATTGTTCTTGGACTACAAACACATTTTGATTGTTTTGAGGAAAAGAAACGATAGTTTGTTCCTTGGCTTTTGCAAAGGTTATTGAGATCAACACCTTCATTAATGAGAATTTTGTTGCAATGTCAAATTTATTAATAATAGGTTTAAGTAGAAAGCCAATTCTGTATGAAACGTTACAATGTCCAATATAATCATGCTTCTTTTTGTGAACAGACTTCACAAAAATATTATGAAATATTTGTTTAGTACTTATGAGCATCTTTTATCACTTACAAAGTTCATGATCTCATAAGAGCCTTTTGATCTGTTATGCCCTTTGCTGTGTTCAACATCGAGTAATATACTGTATTCTTGAAGTAGATTTGCAATGAAGTTGATACATTTCTTTTATGCAGTGTACTTCTCTCAATATTGGAACCTCACATGCATTTACCTCCTGAAATTGACCATCGCAAGTATCCTGTTTCCGAGACTCGGGGTCCAGAAACAGCTAATGTTCCACCTGTGTCTTCTATTCCTCGCTTTGGAGGAGCCTCTTCAAAATTTAATAGCCAAGATGATCCTGATGGAAAAGCTGATGTTTCTGATACTGGTGGAAAGATGGATATTTTTGAAGATGTCAGTCTCTTCTTTGCACCTCCAGAATTGAGGAGCATGGCACTGACATCAATTTCTGGCAACACTGATAGAACGAGTATAGGTTCAAGACTTGGAAATATCGTCACAGAAGAAAAACATGTAGTTGAGAAAAGTACGAATAATCTGGTTTTCGATGGGTTAGTATTGGATGCTGGTTGTGCTGCGGAGTACTATAATTTGCATGCAGATTATATGCAACTTATGAGCTATCAAGATTGTGAGTCGCGGGCTTCTGAGTTTCGGCGTTTGGCTTTAGACTTGCACTCACAGCATGAGATTACATCTGAGGGTCATGATGCTGCTATAGATGCTTTGCTTTTGGCAGCAGAATGCTATGTTAATCCCTTCTTTATGGTGCCTTTCAGAGATGTTCCAAAGGTTGTCAACAGGAAAAACATTAGCAGCATGAAAATTGCTCAAAAGTATGAATTTGCAGAGTTTAACAATGTTTTTAAAAAGGTTGATAATGACTTGGAAACAGTAGCTCACCTTGAAAGGAGAAGGGACAAAATTGTTCTTCAAATTTTGCTTGAGGCCGCTGAACTGGACAGGAATTATCAGAAAACTTTGTCAGATGGACAGTTTTCTAATGTCTACTCTGAAGAGAATGAAGAGGTCTTAACTTTGTCTCAAGATGATATTCTATCTGCAGATGCAGTCACCTTGGTTCGACAGAATCAAGCACTGTTATGCAATTTTTTAATTCAGCGCTTGCAAAAGGAGCAACATTCCATGCATGAAATTCTTATGCAAAGTCTTCTTTTTTTGTTGCAATCAGCAACTAGACTGTACTGCTCACCTGAAGCCATAATTGATATCATATTAGGATCTGCTGAGCACTTTAACAGGCTGCTTACATCTTTTTATCATCAGTTGAAGGAAGGGAATTTGCAGTTGGATCCAGGAAAAGTCCATGAGGTACAACGTCGGTGGATGCTTCTTCAGAGGCTGGTAATTGCTTCTAGCGGTGGTGACGAGGAGTCTGATTTTCCAATAAATACTAACAATGGTTTTCGGTTTGCAAATTTGATTCCCTCTGCGGCCTGGATGCAGAAAATACCTACATTCTCTTATTGTACTTCCCCTCTTGTTCGGTTTCTTGGTTGGATGGCAGTATCTCGTAATGCCAAACAGTATATGAAGGAGCGGCTCTTCCTTGCATCAGAGCTATCACAGCTGACATATTTGCTATCTATTTTTGCAGATGAGCTTGCTTTAGTAGATAACATTTTTGAGGAAAAAGATGAGAACAAGAAGTTTGCTCAGCTGGTAAACAAAGAAGAAAAAAATATTGGAAAAGGATTTCAACTTAATGGTCAACAGTTTGCAGACCAATCTTTTCAAGCCATATACCCTGATATTAGTCAGTTCTTTCCAAGTATGAAAAAGCAATTTGAAGGTTTTGGAGAGATTATTTTGGAGGCCGTGGGATTGCAGTTGAGATCTCTTTCCTCTGGTGTTTTGCCAGATGTGTTGTGTTGGTTTTCTGATTTATGTTCATGGCCCTTTTTTGAGAAAGGAAAGAAACATCTTCCGACCCAGAATAAATATGATTATTTTAAAGGTTTTGTTGCAAAAAATGCCAAAGCGATTGTCCTCTACATACTTGAAGCCATAGTGATTGAGCATATGGAAGCCATGGTGCCCGAAATACCGAGAGTGGTACAAGTGCTTGTATCCCTATCTAGAACGTCATACTGTGATGTGTCATTCCTAGACTCTATATTGCGTTTATTAAAGCCAATCATTTCGTATTCTCTGCATAAGGAGTCCGATGAGGAAAAGTTATTGATTGATGATTCATGTCTCAATTTTGAGTCTTTGTGCTTTGATGAGCTTTTTACTAATATTAGACTCAACAATGAGAATGAAGGTATTCCAACTGAAAAAGTATGTAACAGGGCACTGACAATTTTTATCATAGCTTCTATTTTTCCTGATTTGTCCTTCCAGCATAAAAGAGAATTTTTACAGTCTTCAGTAGCCTGGGTTGATTTTGCTTCTTCCGAGCCAACAACTTCTTTTCATGATTACCTTAGTGCATTTCAGACCGTTATGGAAAGTTGCCAAATTTTGCTATTTGACAATTTAAGTGTGAGTGGTGTTATCCCAATTAATATGCCCCCAAATACAGATGTGAGCACTGATGTAACCTCGAATAATAGTCTAGAGTCTCATTCTAGATTTCTCAATGACATATGCCAGAGCTCTTGTGCAACTGAGGTGGCTGAGAAACCAGAATGTAACAGTTTTCATGGTGTGATCTCACATCAAAAGGTTTGCCATTTATCTGTTGAAGAAGCAAGGAATTTTTCAAAAGACTTGGAGGGTCTCATTTCCAAGCTAAATCTAACTATCGAGCTCTGTTGGAAGGTTCATCATCAATTAGCAAAGAAGCTAACTCTAACATCTGCGCAGTGTTTTATCTACTCAAGGTGCTTATTTTCAATTGCACGTGAAGCTTCCATGTCTGCTCAGACTGAGGATGAGAATATTGTTCCGTCTGGATTGGCTGATCAGCCCCCTGATCATTGGAGGATTGCTCTGGAAGGATTTGCCGAAATGATTATGGTTTTGCAAGAAACCCATTGCTGGGAAGTTGCATCTGTGATGCTTGATTGTCTACTCAGTGTCCCTCGGTGTTTTTCTCTGGATAGCATGTTTGGTACAATATGTTCAACGATAAAGAACTTCTCGTCCAGTGGACCAAAGATTGCTTGGCGCTTGCAGACTGATAAGTGGTTGTCCTTGTTATTTGCAAGGGGCATCCATGGCCTTCATGATGGGGAAATTTCTTTGGTAAATCTGCTCTGTGCTATGCTTGGTCATCCAGAACCAGAGCAACGATTTATTTCTCTTCAACAGTTGGGAAGACTTGTGGGACAAGATGTATACAGTGGAACTACATTATTGTCTTCTATATCTCGTGATAACCTATCAGATATCTCAATTTCTGAGCCAATCTTGAGATATCTGGTTTCAAGTACATGGGATCAGGTGGTTGTGGTGGCATCATCTGATCCATCGTTGCATTTAAGGACTTGTGCACTGGCACTTCTTGTTTGCTATATTCCGTTTGCTGAGATGCGCCAGTTACAATCACTTCTTATATCAGCCGATAGTGTTCTTTATGGTTTGGGAAGATTTTCACACTCTGCATGTGAAGGCCCATTGGTTCAACTTTCATTAGCACTCCTTGCCAGTGTTTGCCTGCACTCTCCTGTTGAAGATATTTTTATGATTCCACAAGTTGTGTGGACAAACATTGAAACTTTGGGAACATCAAATATTGGTATGATTCTAACTCTATTCGTGTTACATCGAAATTACTTACTATGAAGACCTAGGAAGCACTAACTCATTATCAAGGGTGCTGTCTACGAGTTGGTCTCAAGAGGGACTTAGGCACATGGTGGTCACCTATCGGATTTTTTATTCTTTGTTTGCACACTTTGGACACATCACATACTAGTTTTGGACGTGTCAGACTCACTTTTAAAAAATTAATTTTTTTTTTTTAATTTCTTTGTTTGACTTTTGCTTTGTGGAATATTATTAATATTAATATTTTGGATGGAATGTAATCATTATGTGACTTTTATGCTATGAAATATACATTTTTTAATTTTATTTAGTGTTATATTGCATTAGTTCTATTGTATTTGAATACAATATTAGTATCTAAGACAAATAAAGAATATATTTTTGCCGAGTGCATATAGTGTCATATCTTCTTCTTCTTCCTCTTCTTCTTTTTATTTATTTATTTATTTTATTTTTTTAAATCGCCAAGTTGCCACATCCATGTTGTGTTGTGTAGATGTCCCAATTCAGCGTCCATGCTTAGATGAAGCATTTCCTAGTAAAAAAGAATAATCTTTAGAATGAAGAGTATGGACTTCTAAAGGCATATTACTTATGCTTTTTCTGGCCCTCTTCTCAATTTTCATTGTATAGAAGGCAAGACTGGGGATCTTGAGAGAAAAGCTTGCCAAGCTTTATGCAGACTGAAATATGAAGGAGATGAGGCTAAAGAGGTAAGTGCTACTAAGAGTTTTTAAGTTTGATATTTTCCAATGTAGATGTTTTCAAGACTACATGGTTTGTAACCTGGTCGAACAATAGACTATTTTACCACTGTTTCCTTTTATTATGTCCTTGCCATGAAATTATTGACAACCACGTTTTTTATGCAAGAATCTGAAAGAAGTGCTCTCATCTAGCAGCCCAAAACAACCGAGCTCGGATTTTGTCAGTACTCGTGAATCAGTTCTTCAGGTTAGAATTCAGGCTGTCATGTAACCAGTTTTCTAGTAAAGATTGATTATTATTGCTGCTACTCCATTCGGATTCCAATCTCTTTCTCAGTGATGGTGAAATAGTTTCTTGGTTCCAATGCAATTTGATTTTCAATTATTTATTTAATTTTTTTTTTAATTTTTGCTTTGCAGCCTAACCCGTGCATTGCAATTTGTGATTTATTTGCAAGGATCAAATTTCATTTCGATGTGATGTTTTGATTGGCACAGAAACAGAACATTTCTGATATGTTCTGATAGCTATACAAAAGTATGACAACTACATAGAAAAATTTCGAATTATAAATTGAATTCTATCTAAATGTATGAAAGTCTAATAAGAAATTAATTAAACAACATATTATTTTGCCATATTATATTGTATTTTGTGTGCTATGTGTTATCTTGATGGAAATATCAGAATTATTTGCTAGTGTTTTGTTTTGCTCTAGTTGGAAGGAAAAAGAAAAAGATTAGAAGAGATAAAAAAATTCTCCATCTCTCACATATTATTTTCAATAAAATAGTCCTGACATCTTTACTATTGCTGTGCTTATAAAGAGATTAGAGCCAATGCTGCTCCGTCAGATTGTGTTCTCTGGTAACGGCGTCAAGGCTTTACCCTAAAGCCCCTTCACATGGGCCGATTAAAATTCAGATATTTTTATGTCTAGAATGGAATTTTAGAAATGTAAATAATATATGGAACAAAAAAGAAAAGCATATTCAAGTGCCCTTTTATAAAAAGAAATGCAATATCCTTGCCCAAGAAATCAGATTATCAAATGAACAGACTCAGAGATTTAGTAAGCCGATTACAACAGTGGTTCCTGGGGAAATATCTTGGGAAGTGAAATAAAATATCATGATGCCTATAGTTATTGAAATCAACGTCACATTAAGAAAAATTATCTCAGAACATCTAGATAAAAATCAGGACTCTGGAACCCGAATATTTTTCCTTTTTCCCTTCTTTAGCTGAAAAAAAAAATATTTTGTGTGCTATGCGTTATCTTGATGGAAATTTCAGAATTATTCGCTAGTGTGTTGTTTTTCTCTAGTTTAAAGGAAAAAGATTAGAAGAGATAAAAAAATTCTCCTCCTCTCTCACATATTGTTTTTAATAAAATAGTCGCAATACAATCGGTAACTAAAATAGAAATAAGAATACGAATATCTGTAAAACACAAAATGTTAAATATGCGAACCACTCTCTTAGGAAACATAAATATTTTGACCATTCATGGAAAATAAACAGTAGATGGCATGTTATGTTAAAAAAAAGTTACATGCTATAATGGAACTCCAGAACTGATTTCTAAATTTGGTGATCTTCTCTCTCTTTTTTTATTTTATTTGTGACCATATCTCTAAGGCTTTCCTATATCTCTCTTTATTGTGGAATAATGAATGAAGTAAAATGACTTTCACATCGTATTCTTTTGTGGAAACAAATAAACTTTAATTAGAAGGGGAGAAAAGAACTGGGAAATTTTGATTCAAATTCGGGGAGTGTGGAGTTTTTCTTGTTCATGTGAGTTGCTTTCTATTTTCTCTATGGTATTTTACTTGTGGTTCGTTTATTGTTTGGTGGCAGGTTCTTGCCAATTTAACTTCTGTTCAGTCATACTTTGATTTCTTCTCAAGGAAAATTGACCAAAAAGTTATGGTAAGCCTGAGCATCCCTGGTGAAAATCTTTTATTCTTCAAGTCTTGGCTTCTTAAGCAAGTGATGAAACTTTAACGTGCTGTAGGACCTAGAGGAGGCTGAAATGGAATTAGATCTTCTCCAAAATGATCAGGCCCTGCAGGAATCATCTAATGATCACAAAGAATGGAATCAACTTCCCTTTCTAGCCAGTAATTATTTGTCTCTAAAAGTGTTGGATTTGATTTTATGAAATAAAAATACATTTATTTGTTTATTTATCTTGATACTGTTTTCCTCTTTATGCCATACAGCATATACAAAGAATGATGATCGTCTTCAGCAAATCAAGGATAGCATCCGATCTATGTAAGGGTTGTCTTTACTTTCTCTGTACGCTGCTACGGCAAATAAATTGAATTTTGTTACAAGAAAGTAAAGAATAAAATAAATGGAAATGGATAGCTGTGATGATTACTCCCATAATCATTATTTCCAGTGATTTTGAGTCTTTATTTATTTGGCTAATGAATCTAATATCTATTTCCAGTATTATCTAAAATCTAGTTAAGCATCATCATATATTTATTCGTCTAACAATCTATCTTACGAGAATTGCTGACAATTAAGAAGGTGTAATGTCTGAGTATGACACCAGCACAAGTTGTTTATCTAAACGGTTTCTATCCTTTCTGACAAGATATGCTTCGGACACTTGGGGGGGGGGATCCAATAATAAATCTAGAAATAAACTCTTACCCTATTAATCTGTTGTGCTTTGGTTTTTTATTTTTTATTTTTATTGCAAGAAATTTAATCCTCTGAATGTTCAAATATTTAATGAATATAGCTTTGTAAAACAGATACTAGTCCCCCCCCCCCACAACTTTCTTCCTCTGTTCATTTCTATCAATTGTTATTTTTCTGTGAGGTTATTTGGAATTAATTTTTTTTTGGGATAAATGAAGTTATTTCAAATCAATAATTTATTAACAATTTAAATATAAAAATTATTTAATAGTTATTTTCAAGTATTTATATATAATGTATTTAGTTTACAAAATTTTACTTATTTGAAAACTGCTGTGTCAGGGTGCCATGTCCTGTAATGTATGCGTGCTATATGACAATACGTACACAGTTTGGTCTTTTTATTTAATATTGGTTAAGTTAATTTAATATTAGTTAAGTTAAAATAGGATGTGCGCGTTATTGGCTCTTTGATTTCAAACAAGCGATATTAAATGATCTGATCAATATTTCCTGCTATTTTTAGTTTTGTGTTCTAGGCTCTGAATAGTTTCTTTCCTGGAAGTCCTTTGATTTCCTTAAGGTAGAAGGAGACTTTGATTATTTTGATGAGTAATGGTAGAATGAGAGGCTAATAATGATTATGATAAAGCATGTTAGGGCATTCCTACCATTTTAGAAGCAGAATGTGAAACTCAAATTCAATTATTAATTCATAAATTTGCTGTCCTTTTGACCTGTTGTTTGATCTATTAACAACTGAGATGACACCATGTTAACTTTCCAGAACCTCTGATTTGCAAGTGCTCATTTTAGTGATTCTATGTTCTCTGCCTCAAATGAAGGGAATTTCATCTAGGGCAGATCTTTTCTCAGTTAAATATATTCACCCATTGTGACTTGTTTTAGTTTTACTGACGGATGTGATTCATTCACTGATTATGTCATTAAGTTTTACTAAAGCTTTTTCTTCCCCCCCCGCGCATTTTTTTTTTCCCTCTCTTCCCTAATATAATTTAAGTGATACTCTTTTCCTATCAGAGAGAAGTCCAAACTCAGAGAAGAGATAATAACCCGCAGGCAAAAGAAGCTACTTGTAAGACGTGCCCGTCAGAAGTATTTGGAAGAGGCAGCTTTACGAGAAGCAGAACAACTTCAGGAACTAGATAGGTTTAACTTCCTGATCTTTGGCTTGTCTCATGTTCTAAAATCTTGATAGTAGTACATATGTCCTTGGAAATGACCATTGCCCTCTTGTGTGTTAGAGAGAGGACAGCTGAAGTAGAAAGGGAGATTGAGAGAGAGCGGTTGCTGGATCTTGAGCGTGCAAAAACGAGAGAGTTGCGTCACCATCTTGACATGGAGAAAGAGAAGCAATCACAGGCAAGGCTAATGGATAACTAATTAACCCTGATTTATGTTCATCTTTTCAAGTGATACTATTCACTGCCCAATCCTCCTCAATGGAAATAGTTGTAAAGGTTGTCTCTAACCCAATTCCTGGAAACGGATACTTCAAATGATATTCACAACCTAAGAAGCACAGTCACTTATACAAAGGGACCTTGTTCATGGCAAACTTGTTGAATACAACACCACTCATTTAGGCGTACATACTTGTTCGATGCATATTTTTTTAGATCTGCACGTACTTTGGGTACTTGGGGATATATGCATTCATTACTTACACAGAGGTATTAGGATTTTCCTTTACCTATTTTGAAATAATCATTTATTTATTGTGGTTTTTGAGGCATGTCATGCCTTGAGTTATTTCAGAAATTTTCGTATCACCGTGTCCATATTGTATCCGTGTTCCATGTTTGTTTTTATGTTTCTTAGGTCTCAACTGTAGGCACTCTTTTCAGCCAATAAGGTAATGTTTCTTCCCAGTTTGATCAATGTTACAATCATCAAATGAATTTTGTAGCATCCCGGGTCCAAAGTAAATTCTACTGTTCTATCCTTTTAGTTTAGTTTTATATATCTGTGATATTTTAACTTTTCATCAGCAGCCCAAAAAAAATCTGGGGTTGTTTGCCTGTCTCAAAAGCTTTTTGTTTGGGTTGTTATTGTCTTTCTACTTTCTTTTATTTAAATTTTACTGTCTGGTGCATTTAAAATACCATGCCTTCCAATACGTTGAAGTTCATTTGGCGTTTGTTCCCAATTCTTTTTGTTAAGTTCGGTTAGCTTTCATTCCCACTTCTTTGTATCATTTAAGATGTTATCGTTTGTTGAATAACCCCATATCCATATGATCCAGAGCCTCTTATTTTTAAAATTTGCATTCTGGATAACTATTCAAGTATTGTATTATTGCATTTACATATATCTTTCCTAGGATACTTTGAAAGTAGTATCTGCTATATTTAAGTGGGTCCAAACATAAAACTCTTGTAAATTTTGTGACTATTAGATTCTTAAATAAAATTATCTTAAATGATTCTTTGCATTCAGAGAGAACTCCAACGTGAACTAGAGCAAATGGAATCTGGCATCAGAACTTCACGGCGGGAGTTTTCTTCATCCGCTCATAATAGGTGTGTTTTCACTATTTTAAGTGTTTATTTATTTATTTATTTTTTCTGAATTGAAGAACATCGCATTGGCCACAACACAAGCATTTTGTATGATGTTCTAACCCACAGACCAACTATGAAATAACAAAATAAAATTGAAATAGAATATAAATTCAAATTATCTACAAATTAAAATTTTTTTTGAAGTGGTTTTCTCCTCCTTGGAATTGACTCAGTAGCAAACCCAAAAGTTCTTATGTTCAGAACCAAAGCAATGAATCAACATGGTTAAAAGAAAAATAAATAGAAGAAAAGAAAATGAGAAGGAAACCTTGGAAATCACTCTTCTTTCTTGGTCAAGCCTAGGAAGATGCATGGAGTGGCCTAGTGCACAAGGCTTGCACCTATGTAGAATGTGAGAAGGGTTAAAGTACACAATCTTATCCCCATCTCATTATTTCCGAGTATTGAACCCATGACTTCCAAATCACAAAAGTGCAAACTTACCATTTTGTCAAGTCTCACCATTCATAAACTTGTTAGTTTATGATAAAAAGAACCAAGTATATCAAACCCGGAATTACCAAAGATCGACTCGAAGAGCACAGTTCTTTTCACAGCATACTGTTATTTTCTTCATAGAATCACTTCAGCTGGAAATTTTGGGACGTTAATTGACAGCTGATGCATAAATTGGTTCAACTTTTGAGTCTGAAAAGGACCAGAATTTTCACAATCTACTAATATAACCTGAAAGATCTCTAATATATGGCCCAGTTCCTTGCCAATAAGTTTCGTTACCTAATTCAAACTGGTGCAATATTTATTGTAGATCCATAATAGCTTGAGCAAAATTTTTCAACCAGTAACTTATTTCAAAGCGTAGTATATTATACAATCTGTACTGCTGATCCTTGAATTCTTCCAGATTGAATAGGTGACTGTACCAGAATTCATAGAGTGATCTTAATCTCTGCACATCAATTGTAACAGGAGAGTTGTGATGGAGAGGGCCAATAATTTTCATCTGAGGATCATATTCTCTTTTAAAGTAAGAAATGTCGTTGCTCATTATGACAAGGGACTCTTTAGATTGGTTTAAAATAGAATCCGAGAAATTCATATTTTCTAATAACTTGAAATTCTAATATCACCTAGTTATTGCACTAAACATGTGGTGGTCTTGGTAGCGAGCACAGTAGTTTAAACAAGAGTGCAATGGGGGACGTGTAACAAAGTTTGATATTGGAACACCTCCAAGTAGCACATAAATAGTCAACTGTCAGGTTTCTTGTGCAAATGCACTGCTTTTTTTTAGCAATATTGAAATGCCGTCTGGGATCTACATTTGACTGGCAGGAATGCAGAGGGCAAATATTCCAAGTTCTCTTCATTCCATCATTGGGGTGCATTTGCAACATAAAATTCATTATAAGTATTCAGTGGTTGCATGAAATTAACAAACTTGTAGAACCTTATTCCTTCAAACTAAGTAGGAACCTTGTCTAGATGTATCGAGTATATTACATTTCTGGGCTCGTCTTGTCTCTTTATAATTTACTGGAGTTTGACACGGAACTTAAGGTTCCCTTTTTTTGTGTGCGTGCGTGTACATTCTATTATTTTGTCTCAACCAATGCCAAATTAAACAATATTTAAGGTGGACAGTTACTATATTTTCTGTATGGATGTGTCATTGTTTTGGACCTCTGATCAAAGTATAAATGACCAAGGCTGCTACTTCAACATCTGAAAGTACCATTTCTGCAGCCCCTATTGCCTGAGCTGAGGGTGGGGAGCTGTGTAGACAGTTTCCATTACCAAAAAGATAAAAAATTGTGGCTTATGTTCATTTAGTTGTTTGTGTTTTCTTAATCTGATTTTTAATGCAGTCGGCCTCGAGATAGATATCGTGAAAGAGATAATGGAAGATCGGGCAACGAGGGCAGCTTAAGAACAGCTAGCGGCAGCCTGCAGACAGAGATTGTGGCAAGTAACTCATCTGTGACAACCATGCCATCAGTTGGTCTGTCCGGATCTCGGACTTTTTCAGGGCAAGTAATTCCAACCATTCTTCAAGCCCGTGACCGCGTAGATGAATGTGGCAGCAGTTACGAAGAGAACCTCGATGGAAGCAGGGACTCGGGTGACACAGGTAGCATTGGGGATCCAGACCTAGTATCGGCATTTGAGGGACAGTCTCTTGGGACGGGTTCTGGTCAAAGACACGGATCTAGAGGGAGCAAGTCCCGACAGATGATGGAGCGGAGAGAACGGGATGGTAGACGGGAAGGAAAATGGGAGAGAAAACACTGATAAGGAGTAACATTTAAATTTATTTTGATTGAATGCTATTTGTAATATTGATCTGCTTGGGAAAGATAAAATATTTAGGATTCTTCTTTCTCATCAAGTTGGTGTTTTGGTCTTTCAAGGCAGGTTTCCTCTTGTTAGTGTTTTACTTTGTTTATATGACTTGAAATACATTTACCGTATGT
>QLOD02000013.1:38055024-38066767 GCA_003260245.2 Sideroxylon spinosum | reverse complement strand
ACCTATTGGAAGATCCTGGTCGATATCGCAAATTAGTTAGGAAGCTTAATTATTTGACAATTACATGGCCATATAGGTCATTTGCTACAAGTATGGTAAGTCAATATCTTGACATACCTCGGTCAAGTTATTAGGATGCAATTATTTATACTCTAAGATATCTAAAAGGTGCACCAAGATGTGGTTTATTATATTGGGATAATAGTCATACACTCGTTCAAGGATATATATAGACGCAGATTGGGCTGGTTCACCAACGGACAGAAGGTCCACTACTGGGTACTATATCTTTGTGGAAGGAAACCTAGTGTCATGGAAAGGTAAAAAGCAAACAGTGGTGACAAGATCAAGTGCAGAATCAGAGTATAGGGCTATGGCATACACTTCCTGTGAATTGGTCTCGATACGTCATGTGCTGACAGAATTGAGAGTTCTTGGATCCCAGCTCATGGACTTATTTTGTGATAGTCAAGCTGCTGTCCACATAGCGTTTAATTCGGTGTTTCATGAGCAAACTAAAAACATCGAAGTTGATTGTCATTTCATGAAAGAAAAGATTTTACAAAATATCATCAAAACCAACCATGTGAAGTCCAAAGATTAATTAACTGATTTGTTCACTAAAGCTTTTGGAGGAGCAAGAGTAAGATATATTTGTAACAAGCTTGGAACATATGATATCTATGTTCCAGCTTGAGGGGGAGGTTAACGAAGCATTAATAGTTATGTGACTGTATGTAATTAATAGAGATACACTAGTGTTAGTGTGGGAGTTGTATCTGGCTATTAGGTGATCCGAATGGACATCAAAGTAATGTGTACAATCACTCTCTTGTGTATATAAATTTATACACCAGAATTCAATCAATGTATGGAGAATTAATCTCAATCATATTGTGTAACAAAGCCTTTAACCATTTGATATCAATGGGGCACTAAGTTTTTCTATCTCCAGGTCTATAATCTTGTACCATCCATTCATGCCATGTGCTTCTTTCGCATCCAGTAAATATCTTCCCACGGTGACACTATGCGGGGATTGTTTCAGTTGTTGTGAAGCCAGCCGCGAAGATAATTCCTCATTCTAGTGGGGCCCAAGTTTTATAAACGAGCCCATATAGCCACAATAGGCATGGTAAGTAAGTGATCAAACCAACTTTAGTTAGTTTTCTGTACTAGGTTACTTTTTTGATCCTTCTTTAGTCATTCTAAAATGAAAAGCAAGACAAGGATCATGGAGAGAATGTTTCTGAAGGGTATTGTTATAGGTCAGTGTTAACTCTCAAAAACTGATTCCAACACAAGATTAATATAAGTATTCCTTTTGGTAGAGAGTTGTATACGTAGGTACCTCGGCCGCGGCTTAAGGGCCTAAGATCATCCTATACTCCCATGCAGCATAGTTGCACTCTCTAAGAATAATGTTGGTTAGCTGCAGGAAAGACTACCACATTGTATAGCACACGTTGCTGTAAGAGCACCATTCTAGCAGGACATATTAATTCCCGAACTTGAAACAAGGTCCGGAGATCTCTCCAACAACCTAACAATTTGCGGGATTATCAGGGATTTAGCGGGTTAGAGGCTAGAATCAGGGAACCGTTGGGATTTGCCCAACCAATCTAGAGGGAGATTTATGCCGGGAATCCCTACCTCATTATGGCACTCCTAATTAAGGCTAAACATCCTTCTAACGAATTCAAAGCCTTGATTCCCACCTAAAGAGATTCCCTCCTCACTTATATAAACTCTCCTCTTTTGGGGGGTCTACTAGGAATCGTCCACCATCTCCACTACTATTACCCTCATCTCTCCCTGTCTCTCTCTCTCTCTCTCTCTCTCTCTCTTGTTCCGGATTGCCCTGGATCTCACTTTTCCGCCAAACTCCGGTGACTCCGCCATTATTAACATCAGTATAATTCCTAGAGGGATTGACCTCTCTAGGTTAACCTATTCCCCCACAGTATACAAAATTTCAAATTTGGAAATCCAATGAAAAAAAGTACCAAGTGAAATGATAATAGAAAGATATGTTCAAAAATGTTAAGAAATGAATGATATTAAGAAAATCAAGAACTCCATGTGAGAGACATAAATTGAAAAAAGGAAGTATAGCTAGACAAAAATATATACTAATGATAAATGCATGCTTAAGAAGAAAAACAAAATAAATAGAATACCTTAGGGTGTCAGCAATGATCTGATAACATTTGCTGCTTTGAGCCTCTGTTTCACATCTAAATAACTAGAAGGCTCATCAAACATGTGTATATCTGCATTCTGAACAACTCTTACAGCTGTAGCAAATCTTTGAAGCTCTCCACCAGATAGATCTCCAATGTCACGGTCAATAACCACATCAAGCTCAAGTTCTTGGCAAATTTTTTCCTTCATTTCTTTCTCATCATTTCGATCAAGCAAATCACCAACAATTCCTTTTACTGATTTTGGAAGGTCATCAACATACTGAGGCTTGATGGTAGCCTATTAAATAAAAAATAAAAATGGTGATAAAACCAATCAAATGATTATAACCAAAGGCCAATGCTATACTACGAAGAAAATCAGAAGTATCAACTAGAAAAATATGGAAGGGTCGTGAGCCTGTCATTTAAGTACTTAAACCATTAAAGTATTCTATAATTGAAAAATTGCCATTGAGAAAATCATTCTGGTTGAAAATTCTAGTAGAACATCATATTCCATAACCAAATGTCACATCTTTTCCATTTTCTACTATAATCTTAGCCCATGGCTTAGCTCGTTGATGGTCTCCCACCCAACACCTAAAGTTCACATTAGATCCTAAACACTAAAACCCTTCATAACCTGTTCACATTAGATCCTAAACACTAAAACCCTCCATAAACTAAGGTGAAGATCATGTACTGTCACCAAATATCATAGTTTTGTCATTTCAGTTCGCACAAAAAAAGGAAACATTTTAATAGCAGCACAAAAATATGAAAATATAAAAAAAATATTTAGAGGTGTAAAATATGTAAATATGTTCAGAAGTACAAATCAAAATATATCTAAATTTATGAAAATCATAATAATAAATTAATTAAAGCTTTATTGTATTGCCATAAGATCATTGGTGCATGATACTTTGAATCGAGGAAGAGTGCTGAAAGAACATCATATGGAGAATAAACTAGAGTCTACTTGGTTGAATGATCTACATAGTTTGAAATCTTGCAAGGTAGAAACCTTTCAACCTATTGGTATTCGGGTATAAAATAGGGCAAACACAAGCAGTATTTAGGGAGAAAACATAGGTAAAATGAACTACAAAGTCTAATTTATAATTTTGGCCTATCTTTGGAAGAAAATTTTGTTTGAACACAGTCCATTAAAATCTAGATTTTTTAATTTCACACTCATTGAAAGTTTCCTTTAACCAGTCAGTCTTTGGTGCCCAAAAAAATAAAGAAAGAACAAAAAAGCATAACTAGGATAAAAACAAGGGGGCTGATACAAAAACAGTAAACTGATTCATCCAAAGCAAGCATGTGGAAAATATTTTAATAAAGGAAACATATTGCAAAAAAATAGAAAGAAACGACCCACCACAAGGGAATGGACATGTAGCGTGAATTGTAACATGAGATGAAGGCATGAATAGATGCCTTTCGTAGAAGTAAAAAGTAAATGGATCGAGGTGTCAACCACTGATCTAAATATAGGAGCCTTTCAGTTGGATTACTATAAGTTGAGACTAGAGAACATCCATCGCGGAACCAACTAAAGAGCAATTTTGTCAAAAGCAAGAGATGAGATAGTGTTTTTTGCTAGATGGCATATTCAAGGCGGTTGAATTCCAATTAGATGATAAAATTATGTGTCGTAGACTACACATGTTTCTCAAAATGCCTCTTTGGATGAGGAAGAGTGTTTTCTGTTCACCGAACTTGTCAAGCAAGAAATCCTGGTGGTAGAAACTTTAGAGGAGATGCATAAAATAAATCTCAATATGAAGTGGGATAACTTTGACTTTCTAAAATAAGTGGTTGAAATCAACTTGAGGTAATAAAATTTTGTGCTGAAAGAAGTGCAGATAAAACTTATAAACATGAATGCTGAGAACGTTGAAGTAATCTTCAGTCTCATCTGTGTTGATCATACTGTTGTAGCCCTAGTATTAACAAAATACATGCAGATAGTAGTCCTCATTTAAATGTTTTTGACTTTGTCTCGGAATATAGTCATGAGAGTATAGGAAAACTTCAGCAGTAAGTCTAAAGATCCTGTCTTCCAATTAAAAGCTAGAGAGAGAAGTTAAGCAGCTGAAGAAATGAGGGAAATGCATCAGACTTCTATGCCGACAGTTATTTCAATGTATAAGTCAACTGTAGCTTCCTACCTTTATTGCATAAATAGGAGCTGTTCCCAAACAAGTCAACTGAAAAAAGTTGAAAATATGTGATTTTTTAGGAACAATACAAAATTTTAGGTTAATATCATCTAGAAGTCATAAGAAATAAGAGGGGAATGGAATGCTAGATATGAACATTTGAACATTTCTGAAAAGAAGGAATAAAATTTTATTTTGCCATCACCATATGTGTATCAATTCCAGTTATGAATTTACAGACATTAGAATTCATATACTGATACTAGGAAAATAATTCTAAAATTTCCAACTTAACTTCATGGATTGATAAAAATAGGGCTATTCCAATGAGAGTGGTGCCAAAATATGGTAAGTCACTAAACCATAATAAGGTATTCTTCAATAAATGGGAAGTAATTTTCAAATAAGTAAATGGGCTTTCAATCAAACTTCCTAATGAATATGATATTCATCTATTAATAAAGATGAACATATGCAGTAGTACACCAAGTTCCAAGTATCACAGATTGCTAATATCACTCAACATCTATGACACAATTCGATTAACAAAGACAAGAAAAATGAACATTTTCGAATTCCTTTGTATCTAGGGCCAAAGATTTTGAAAATCAAGCATATACATCATCTCTTTTTCGTAATTCATTCAAAATTTACGCTTAAATTTTTTCCAGTTGTAGTTTGAGAAAAATAGAACACAATGAAAAATGACCATTCTTATTTTCTTTAAAAACAAAAATTGCTTACGAGATATTATTCTCGCATGGACACTTGTTCCTTCAACGGTATCATTAAATATACAGTGAGGTTAAAATGATCATGTCGAAAGCACATCTCAAATGAATTACCTTCAGATTTTCTTCAAGAATGCGGGTGAAATAATTCTGCAGTTCTGATTCTCTAAAGTGTGTCAGTATTTCCTCCCAATTAGGAGGACTCTGCAGAGAAAAGTAAGTAAAATTAAACATCATCTCGCATCAAGAAACAACAACATTTAAAATGAATTCCGGTTGAATTTGTACATCAAAATGACCCAGATTCGGTTTCAATTTTCCAGACAATATTCTGAGGGCAGTGGACTTCCCAATGCCATTTTTTCCAACTAAGCCAATAACATGCCCAGGTCGAGGCACTAGCAACCTACAATCAAAATTTTCAGACATCTCCCTCCGATAAAAGAAGAAAGAAAGCCACAATATTATATGATCTGTATAAGAGAGTACCTGTGCAATTTGAAGGAGTTCGGGCCATAACGATGGGCAGTATCCTTATCCAAATCTTTTGGTAAATTGATGATCTCAATAGCACCAAATGGGCATTTCTACACCAGCATAAACATCAGTCCATGCAGCAATCCACATAAAATCGAAACAGAAAAACCAAGAAAACGTAAAATCTATACCAACCTTAACACATATACCACAACCAATGCATAGCTCCTCAGATATAAAAGCTGTCTTAGAAGCAGGGGTAACCTCGATACAATGTTTACCTGCAGAAATACAGAAATTCTACACATATATAACATAGCAAAATAAATAAATACTGATTCGACGATCAAAGTAAATTGAAATGGAATAAACTAAAATCACCAGAGTTCGCAGCCACCAGATACAATTCAGTCATCCAATGAAACTTAAGTAAGAAAGACTAAAGGCTGTATCATTTTACCATTTAGTTGCATAAACTATGCACTAACAAAAAGCCAAAGCATTGGCTGAAATATCATCTTTTCTGAACAATGTGAATTTCTAAATGACTGAATCATGATTCATATGCTGATCAAAACACAATTAACCTAAAATCAAAAGCACAAATACCCTACATCTGAATCGTCTATTAAAGCACCAAAGCAAACATCAAGTAACTATTCTAGAACTAAATGAAAAGCATATTTATCTTTTGATTTGTTCATGTTCAGAAGCTGATATCCATATGATACTGCTTGAATAGACATTTGAAAACAGAGCAGCAGGCAGAGATGCTTCTTCCCCGCTAGTAAATGTGAGAAAATCCAATAGCCGTGTTATTTTTCTGCACAGTTTACACTTGAATATGAAAAGAATTGTTTTACAGTAAAAAGTATTTTTTTTTATGGTAAAACTAGACTATTTATGGGGGTGGTTGCAATACAAGTGGTAGCATAATGACTATAACACTGGTAGCTCTTTTTTGCTCCCATCATAATCAGGTTTTTCCATGGCATGATGGCGATCAACTTGGAGATCCACCATCAATTCTCTAATCAAAATTTAAAACAAAGCTAGATGTTTTACATTGGGCAGGCCAATGGGATAACATTTAAGAGTAACTTCTCTCTTGTTCTTTACTTTTTTTTTTCCCCTTCCTGCTTTTTTCTAAAGTTCACTAGCACAATACTAAATGTCTAACAGATCAGTAGCATATTTGTTTTTAGGGTAATACTTCCATTGCAATTTTTACCATGTTTGTCCCTCTCGTCAATCCTTGATCATCCAGAGAAATTCAACAAGACTGGCTCAGGATCTGATTGACTCACTATAATAGGAAATATTTTTTTATTGTTCTATTGATGTTGGATGAAATATTTAGGAAAGTACTATCGGTGAAAAGAAAAAAACTCAATATCAAATTGGATTTTAACTGAAAATTTTTAATAGAAACTCTCAAAATGTGCTTTTATTGTCTTCAAGAGAAAAACTAATACTTATCTTATAAATATTTGTATTTACCTAAAACACTAAAATCTTATCTCATAAGGGTTTATGTTTATTTAAATCTTATAAGTACTAAATTTAATTAAAACACTAAAAATTCCGACTCAAGTAATTAATGGGGTTGGGTAACAACACCGTTTACCTAAAATTCCAACTTAAGTGAGAAATGGGTTAGCTTGGTTGGATAGTGCCACCATTTAGTGTTTTAATTAAATTTAGTACTTATAAGATTTAAAAAAACATAAATCCTTATGAGATAAGATTTTAGTGTTTTAGTTAAAAACAAATATTTATAAGACAAGTGTTAGTTCTCTCTCTCTCTCTCTCTTTCTTTTTGATAAAATTGTTAGGGGAATTCGGATGGGAAAAAAGTACAAGAAAAGTTACAAAAAGTTGATGTAAAAATAATATGTGATAAAATTTGATTGGAAGAAGTTGATAACTTTTTGTAACTTTTGGTGAAATTTGGTAAACCAAACACCTTAACATAAAATTGTATTAGTTATAACTTATATTAGTTAAGGGAGGGGAGGGTTTATTTTAAAATTGTGCCGCAATCTCAAAATGCATTTTTCATTTACCAGCAATCAAATATATCAGTCTTTCCCTAAATATAACGACTAACATCAACAGAACAAAAAACATCTACCCTTAATTCTGGCACCGACAACCCCACTTTATATGATCATATTTTTTCCCCCTCGCCGGTGCAGCAGTGCTTATATACTTCTAGCAGATCCAATTTCTAATCGCACTTTGCTGAGATCCCATAACCCAACTTGAAGAAACACAATTTTCTATACATCCCCAATCCAATCCACCTACTTTTAAACACACATGTAAACGACAGCAATTTCAAAAGGTTGTTTTGGAGGTTTTTGTTTACAAGATTCGGTAACGGACAATTTTAGTGATCATCCTAGTAGAAATTTCAAAAAAAGAAATGGAGTGGAGAGGAGTAGGTAGTACCGGACATGACGACGGGGCAAACTCGCCGGCACTCTTGGAGGCACTTCTTCGGCTTGCAGCGGTCAGGATTGACGACCGCAATCCTCAGTAACCTATCCGCCATTGGACTGGAAGATTGTATGCAGAAGAAGAAGAAGAAGACTACGACGAAGGAGATACAGAAAATCAAAATCTTTGTGCTCTAGAAAACGAGTGAGGGAGGCCTTCGATAAGAAAAATGTAAACTCGAGGGAAAATTTTCTCAGCTTACGTGTCCAGCTATAACCCTAGATTAATGATGAAAAGACGGCTAAGACGATGAAGAAGAAGAAAGAAGCCGACGACTACGATGACGAAGGAAATACAACAGAAGAAGAAAATCAATATCTTGGTGCTCAAGAAAACGAATACCGGGGGAGGCCTTTTATAAGAAAACCGTTAACTCGCGGGAAAATTTTCTTAGCTGACGTGTCCAGCTATATACCCTAGATTAAGATGAATGGACAGCTAAGATGATCTGTTAGTCTATATTTGACAGAAATGATATTTGAGAATAAGTGAAGCATAGCATGCACTTAGGATGATGGCGGGTATCCAGGTGCAAGGTATCCACCCGCAGGAGGATATCCAGCCGATGGATAACCTTGAGCGGGATATCCATGAGAGGGATATCCTTGAGGAGGATATGCCCCGTAAGATGGAGGGTAGTGTCCCGCAGCATATCGAGCCAAATGAGAGAATAATCCTCGATCACTAGATTCACCGTGATTGCAATTTCAACCACCCATTATCCTCCAACCTGAAAATAAAGAAGGAAGAAAGAAAGGCCCATTAGAACACAAGCAATTTGATGCTTTGTTGCAGCAAATGTATTTTAATTATATGGGTTCAAGGTGTACTCAACATCAGTCTGGATAGGGTGTATCACTCGCCTGTTCGATCGGACGATGAATCCAGACTGCGGTATGGCTCTACTGTCATTGTGGAGCAACGGATACCATCTTCTTGAGTAAATCATACTGGAGGTACAAAGAAGGAAAGAGGAGATTGAGCAATTATTGCTAAGTCAATCCATTTATATTGTTCGTATATATATATATATATATATATTTTTTTTTTTTCCCTATTGTTGTTAGAAATGAAGCGTTCCAACTTCCCTCCTCTTGGATTTATAATTTCTGTAACATTTTTTCTTTGTCATATTTGTAAAGTTTCTAATGTGGCAAATCCAATTAAAACTTAAGATAAATATGAGCAGAAGATTTAAAAGATTTCATAACGGTGAAAAAATTACAATGAATCAAGTTTTCAAAATGTCACAAATTGTCAAAATTGAATCAGAGTAATCAAAATAGAAGTCAACTGGGCTGACACGGAATACACACAGAACCAGACAATGTGCCTCCTAGGCAGCTCACGGGGAGCGCGAGGCTACGCGCAAGGAGTGCACGGCTATGCCCCTTTTAATATCTGGTCCAGACCAAATTCCAATATGATCCAAAGGTAACAAGATGGATGCACGAGGCTTCAACTTCAAGGCATAGGAACAGTGCAGCAAGCTCAAAGGTTCAAGCTGTGAATATTCTGAACGAATTTTTTTCCTATCTTGCCAACCTAGGATAACCTATCATAACTCTAGATATATGTACCCAGCTATAATGTACATAGACGACTGAGACAACATATTGTAGAGAGCTAAAGAGAGTTTATTTCTACGAGAGCTTAACATTTTTCTCTAGGTTTTTTTTACTCTTTCTTAACTTTTTGTGTGGATGGTTAGTCGAGTGATTCAAGCAAGATTTCCAAAGGATTCGTGCGAGTGAGTCATAGAGAGTCTAAGTAGGATCTTATAAGCTGTTGATAGTGGGATTGGTAATAGAGGTTTTTCTCCCTATAAGAGGGGTTTCCTCGCTATTTACTTGCATTATTTATTTCAATCTGTGTGGTTGCTTAATTTGATATTTTCAACATTCTTTTTAACCAAACTTTAGATAAGGTGTATGCTCTGCCTGTTTCTTATCGTTCATGGAACAGTTTTTGCAACCTTGATTATTTATTTATTTTTTGATGTAACAGGATTAGGAGTATCTTTTCTCAGATTTATTATTTGTATAAAATCACTGTAAATTCTTAAATTCCTAAGAAGAAACATATGGCAGCATTAAGTCTGTACGGGAACGACAGCAGCTAGCGATACCTCTTGACAGGTCTATGGCTGTGCCTGTCTGGGGGTTGTGAGACTCTGAATTAGATTTGTCATCCACGGGTCTCACAAATCTCATGTTTAATAACTAAAAAAAGAGGGAGAATTGATTATCCTTCAATATATGGGATTAAGAATGACATATTTCCTCGCCAAAATTTAAAGGTTTAAAATTATTTTTTCCCACATCTTTTGTTAAATTACATATCATATCCCGCTTTAGATTTCACCAATTAAACACTAACAAAATAATCCCACATAAAAAAATTAATTCCATATTTTATCTAATTCTATGGTATTATTTATCCTCCAAGATCCAGTACCCCCAATCAAACATAGCCTATAGATCTATAAACCAACCATTATACATGGATTGATGAAATGAAATTACTCATATTCACTTTCCCAATCTTTTAACAAATAAATATTTATCCATTTCGACCTCAAATAACCTTCGAGCTCTTTTTTTTCCAAATTATCTACTAAAATCAACTCACTCTTCAACATCAGTGCATCTCTAAGTCTATATTAGATATGACAAAATCCTCTTAAAAAACGACCTTATCTCAAAGTCCCTTATATTTTTTCTACCTCAACTTTCTTTCGAATATATTTATTCTTTGATCTGTTTTTTTATGACTTACCGCACATTCTCCTCTATTACAATCTTGACCTCAAATATCCATTGCATTCTTTGCTTTTCAAATCATTTATTTGAATCAACTCATTCATTTGTTTTAGTGCATCTTTATATCTACGTTAAATTGACAAAATTATCTTAAAACGTTCTTCTCTCAAATTTTTTTCTATTTTTTCCACCACTTTCTTTCAAATATAATTATTCCATAATCTACGTTTTGATGATTTACCACAGATCCACCTCTATTACAATTTCAACCTCAAATACCCTTCGAGTTTTTTTCGTCCAAACCATCTACTAGAATCAACTCACTCTTTTGTATTGTTGCATCTCTAAGTCTACGTTAGATATGATAAAATCATCTTAAAACGATCTTCTCACAAATTAAAAAGAGTGATTTGATTCTAGTAAAGGATTTAGACAAAAAAGAACTCAAAGGGTATTTGATGTTGAAATCATCCTAGCTTGAACCCTAAGCAAGATATATGAGATAAGTTCCACTATCAAAGTTATCCTAATATATTAGATAAATATTATATCTCAATTTTGAATATTTGAGATAAAACCTAACTGAGATAAAACCTAACTCTATCCGTTTAGTGGCTAAGATGTCTCACTATTATACATCTAACACAAACTTATACTGCTGGCACCTACAACCAATATCCCTCTCTCACCCTAAATATTCTCTCTTGGCTCACTCTTGAGTACCATCTTAGAGCCAAGGGTTTTAGTTCGTGTGATTTAAAGATACTCTAGTACTCCTTTATCAAAGAGAGAAAAAGATCCATTTGCAGATCCATATTTGTGATAAATGAGCTCGTAAAACAAGGGAAAGATCTTGAATCAAAAAGTTTTCCGCATCAAATGTATACCGAAAATACTTGTTCACAATCAATGTT
>QLOD02000013.1:37818993-37831047 GCA_003260245.2 Sideroxylon spinosum | reverse complement strand
CTGCTCATAACAGCATCATCAAAATTGACTATAACACGCTGTTTATTGAAAGAACTTCGAATTTTGTAAGAATTCGATTCAGGTAGAGCAACAGCCTAAAGATAAGATCTAATATCCCTGGTTCTCTTCACAAAACTTTCAGCATTCTGAACTAAGGATGAACCAGACTGACGAGGGTCTTTATTTATAACTCGATGACTCCTAGGGAGGAAAGTTTCTATAAGATCGGCAAAAAAACCCCAACCTTTCCCATCTGACAATTTTGGAATCATAACTAATCTTCTACCAGAAGGAGCAAAGAGACGAAGTTCAAGCATTCTACTAAAAGCATTTGAGATCAATGAGCAAATCACTGGTCTGGCTCCTCCTCTGATACTGCCTAACTACTGCTTTCTTGCTTTGCTCCCTTGAAACTTGCAGCAAATATTCTAAAGCCATCAAAGTTCTTCTTCGTATAAAACAATTACTCGAACATAACCTCTCTCTCTTTCAACAATTCCGATTCCTCCTTTATACTTATAATCCTCAACAGTATTAATAGTGACATGATTAACTTGAAAGGATTTCCTAATACTATCCCCTTGATAAGAGAGGCTCCTCCAATTAGAATTCCTAAAATGGTGCATGATAGCAGGATAAACCTTATCATGCACAGAGAGCATTTCCCTTCTCAAATAAAATAGTTACCAGGCCCCTTCGGCCCGGGAAAAAAAATAAATCAAACTTCTTTTTACCAAACAAAGAAGCCTCAAGAGTATGTTTTCTTTTTTTAGCAAGGGTGAGAGCACTGGTACCAAGTTTGAGCTCCCTCTACAAAGAGGGAGAGAAAAGGGCAGTCAGCCTATAGGGTCTCGGTATGAAATACACTTGAAAATATTGTGGATTATATATGCATATTTGTGTTACATCTCACCAAAATCTAAAGGTTCAAAATTATTTCCTGTTACGTCTCATGTCAAATCACATCTTTTATTCCACTTTATATCCCATCAATTGAACACCATAAAAATAATTCCACATAAAAAATTAATCCCATGATATATCCAATTCTATATATTATCTCATGGTATTATTTATATGCTATTATTCAATCCCCTAAAATCAAACATAGCCTAGTGAAATATGTTGAGAATGCCCAATAAGTTCATGCACAATTAGTGCTAAAAATATTATTATTTTTGGGGATCATTTGTCTTCCTCCTCGTTTTTGCTTCTGGTCGGAGATTCATTAGACAAGTCCATAATCACATCAATAAATCTGAATGAGATTCTAAACCGTTCAAGTTATCTTTTAAGACATTATCACATGCTTTTTCTGAAGTACAAAAAGCACATGGGCTTCTTTTTATTTCTACGGGTTTGGCCTTCAGCTGCCTAAATAGAAATATAGCTTGTATGGTGGATTTCTTAGCTAGAAACTGAATTGACTTTCTGAAACTGTTTCTCTTATCTTAATGTTCATTCGGTTTTTTTGTCTGAAGTTCCATTATACGATGCATGACTTAGATGCATTACAATTATTAGAAAACTTTCATGCTTTGATTCATTACAATTATTAGAAAATTATCATGCTTTATAACCTTTCCAGCAATTGGTTGTTCTTCGGTTATTGAACTGATAAATCTGGCCCTTCAATTTTGCATTCAGATCCGAACACTGCAGATGCTGAGGTCCCGATTCCAATCATTGCCGGGTGCTTTCAATGCCTGCTTGATTCCATTGGAAAAGAATGTGCAGCCTAAGAAGGGATTGAAAGCTACGTTATCTCGCAAATTTGATGAGGTTCAACTAATGTTCTTTATTATTGATTGCCATCTTTAATGTAGGACACGTAACGAAAATAAGTAGTCAATGAAGGAAATTAATTTTAAAGAAAAAAAACATCTAGCCAGTTTTAGGAATTCTTGTTTTGACAATTGCCATTGGAAGATCCGGAATTGATATTAGTCAGTTCTCAAGAGTCAATAAATTACAGGATTTTACAATGATCTCAAATTTTCCATTTTGGTAATTTTCTCAATTTATTGCAATTTCCTATTTTAATAAGTAGGGTTAATTTTAAGCAATAGGGTTAGAGTTGTGCAGTTTTAAGTACGAAGTTATAGCTGCCTGGCAATTCATTTTGGGATTCAACAAAAATTATTACCAGAGAATTCTCTCAACTTTTTGTGGATTCTAGTGTCTCTGTTTAGGGTTTGCATTCCTCTTAACAATATCTAGCGGCTTCTTCATCTAGTTTGAATGATGTCTAGCACACTTCTTTTCTATTATGCTTCAAGTGATATCAGAACTTTTCAATGTAATGATATGGCTAATGAAAATCAAGATCACTAGCATCCTCGAGTATTGCTAACCAAACTTAAGAAACTTATCCAAGAATAACTTTTTTGGGAGTTACGTGTGGATATTCAAGCCATATGTGTTGATTTGGTTTGGAGTAACCACAATTATGGTGGCATTGGTGGAGGCAACAACTTCATGGGCTGTGGAATTTCGACCTCGTGCAACTAATTAAGGAAGGCCTTGATATTGAAACACATAGAAACTAGGATTTTGACCTTCATTCAAAAGGAATTCGATTCATAGTCATATCTTGCCACTTCCTTGGTACTCTGCATACCCTCCATGTTCGTCATATTAACAAGAGAATATTCAAGCCATACGTGTTGATTTGGTTTTGAGTAACCACAATTAGGGTGGGTGGGGGAGGCAACAACTTCATGGGTCATGGAAGTGGACGTGGTCCAATTAATCCACTCCCTCCAATTGCTCTTGTGCATAGTCAATACGATGAAGATGGAGGTTATGCGGAGTACTAGAGAGGTGGAAAGATATGACTATGAATAGAATTCCTATCGAAGAATGAAGGTCAAAATCCTAGTTTCTATGGAAATTTCAATGTTAAGACCTTCCTTAATTAGTTGCATGAGGTCAAAACTCCTCACGTGGTCGGAGTGCCAGAGGAGACACAAGTGTAGTTGGTAGCTTAGTGGGTGTTAGCAATACTAGGATTACGTTAAGGGTTCTGGATTTGTTTCAGCTTATACCAAGGAGTTCCAAATTTTAGTACCTGTTATCTTTACTCAATTCTAATCATCTACAGAATTCCTCAAAAAAGTAAAGTAGAGATAGTTGTAGAGTTGGATACAACACATGAAGAGGACGAAAAAGAATATTGTCTAGATACAAATGAGACTCTTCACAAGAAGATGATCCAATAGGGAGTGTTTCTAGAGATGACATTCCATCAATGGTTGTAAAGACAATAACATGCATGCAATAGAAAGATGATTTAGTGTCACACATATTTTATTTTGCAAGATTTAAACACCTCATGTCTTCATCATGTGTGATGTACATCTTAAACTCAAGATTGAGTTTTTTGTTTTTTAAAAGAATGTACAACACATGTTGGAAAGAAATGTTCAAAGATAGAAATTAATTTGTTTAAAAAAAAATCAAATCAATTTTAGGAAATTCATGTTTTGGAAATTGCTGCTAGAATAAAAGCAGAAATCAATTCACATTCATTATATGTTAATTGGGAGCCAATAAATTATAGGATTCTGCAGTGATCTATATTTTTTCATTTTGGTAATTTTGGGATTTATTGCAATTTTTTTGCTTTAATTTTTAGGCTTAGTGTTTTGCAGTTTAAACACTAAGTTGTAGCTGCTTGATAGTTCATTTTTTGGATTTTAATAAAATTATTATTAGAGAATTCTCTCTACTTTTGGTGGATTCTATGGTCCTTATCCAGGGTTTGTGTTCTGCTAGAACCATTTCTTGCAATTTCTTAGTCTAGCTTGAACAATATCAAGACCACTTATTTTCCATTCCGCATTAATATTATTATGGTTTTTCTAGTTGTTTTGTTCATTTTTTTAAATTAAGTTTGTTGGAATTGACTGTTTATTCAGATCCCTTCTAGCAAAGAGAAGGAAGCAGCAAGATTTGCTCAGTTGTGGAACAAAATAATTACTAGCTTCAGAGACGAGGATCTAATAAATTACAGGTAATACGAGGATACCAAATCAGGGAAGTTTATGTTCAAAATTTAATTTCTAGTTTTTACCAACTCCGTTGCATATTCAGTATTTTTACTTCTTTTTCTTTTACATACTAAACTAGAATGTTTTGTGTCTTGTCATTGCAGTGAAATGGACTTACTGCTTGTTCCATATTGGGCTGATCGTGATTTGGACCTTATCCAGTGGCCTCCATTTTTGCTGGCTAGCAAGGTTTCCATCTTCTGAGCTACTGGCTTCAATTAGAGATCTCTATGAGCTACTATTATAGATTCATACATCTATGCTTTGTGTATTGTGTAGCTTCCCATAGCATTGGATATGGCTAAAGATAGCAATGGGAGAGTTCGTGAGCTGAAAAAGAGGTTACAACAAGACAATTATATGCTCTGTGCTGTCCGGGAGTGTTATGCTTCTTGCCAAAACATTATCAAATTTTTAGTTTTAGGGGAACGTGAACAAGTGTAAGTTATAATTATGCTCTTACACTAAACCAATGCGTACTGCTGTGTGTGTGTGTGTGGATGAGTTATATCATTATTGGCCCACTGGTTAATTGTTTGCAGTGTTATCCATGAGATTTTCTCCATAATCCATCGCCATATACAAGAAGATAATCTGATTAGTGAATTGAATATGAGTGCTCTGCCCAGCCTTTATGAAGAATTTGTTCGTCTTATAGAATTACTGGTAAACAAATAAGATGTGAAAATTTTTCTGCATTGTAGTTGCTGAGGAATTTAAGGTTTAACAGCAAATTCTTATCGACTGGTTAACTATACAGGGAGAGAATAGAAAAGAAGATAAGAACGAGGTTGTCATTGTGTTGCTCAACATGCTTGAGATTGTCACAAGAGACATCATAACGGAGGATCCAATTCCTAGGTAAATCATGCTGAACCCATTAACTCCACAACTTTATTTACATTTCCACTCATAGATATAGTCATTATTTTCTCAAATAGTTTGCTAGATTCAAGCCATGGTGGATCTTATGGAATGCATGAAGGAATGACACCTCTGGATCAGCAAAAGCAGTTTTTCGGTTCACTGAATTTTCCAATTACAAAAGAGAAAGAAGCTTGGAATGAGAAAGTAAGTTTTACTTTAGTACCCATGAAAAACAAACGAAAAGGTTTTAATTTCATACTGTAATGTTTTTTTTTTTTGTGCTGATATTATATTTAAATTTTGACAAAATACTACTGATCTTTTTAGTATTTGAAAAAAATTACTATTAGCTGAGAAAGTTTTAAATGAATTTTTTTAGCTGACAAAACACTATTTGAAAGAGTGCTTTTTAAAAACGCCCTTTTAAAAGTTGTTTTTTGAAAGCACCATTTCAAATAATGCTTTCAACCTAGTTATATTTTGTACGCATAGAGAGAATATTATAAGTAAATGTGATTAGCTGTACACATAGAATGCATAAGTGTTTTTCTCCCTAATTTTTTTGGTTTTTGAAATTGTTGAGTTAATTGTTGGAAGAAAAAAGGTTGGATTAAACTATTTTTGGCCCTAGGAAGAAAAATTGTTGGGTTAAAATTTTTATTTTCCATTTTTGCAAATTGTTGGGTTTTTTTCTTTTTTCTTTTTCTTCTTTTGCAAATTCTCTATAACCTTTTGAGAATTTCTAAAATGGCTCCCTCTAACCCAAGGTAAAACCCTAAAATTTCTAGTTCTATAGGTAATTTAAAAATATAAAATTAGAACAATGTGGGCCTCAATTAGTTGTTAATTATTTATTTGAACTTTTTCTAGCAAAATCCTAACATTTCATTGGTATGAAATTTTTTCAAATGAATTTTCGTATATTATTTAACATGTAATTTTAAATTTTTTTAATAGAATTGAACGTATCTCATTTTTTTATTCATTTTTTAATTTATAAATTTAGTGAATTAAATTCTGATTTTGTTATTTAGAATTTTTTGTAATGGACTATTTTTCTGGAATTGTTCTTTTCGAAAGTATGTATTCTATATTCAATGTAAGTGGATGAATATATTGTGTATGATTGTTTTCAAAGATTTTTGGTATTTTCTCAACTTTAATTTTTTATTTCTATTTTCCATGTAAAGATTTATTATATAAATATATTAATACTATACTATTTTAGTGAAATTTATGTGAGCAAAAGAAAAATATTTAAATCTTTTATTCTTGTTAACTGCAACAAAATAAATTTAATGTTTAATTTGTAACAATTTGGTAAAAGTTATAAATTTAAATTTAAACTTTTAACAATTTAAATTTATGTTGAAAGTATTCTTTGAAAGGGTGCTTTCAAAAACCATCTTTTGAAAGAGTGTTTTTAAAAAAGCTTTCTTTGAAATGACGTTAAAGCAGTCTTTTAAAGTATGTTTTCTCATAGTATTTTTTTTTTGAATACTAAAAAATCATCAGCATAGAGCTAAAATTTGCTTAAAATATTAGCACAAAAAAAAAAAAAAAAAATTCTTCGTTTGTGGTTACTGGCTCCTAGTAATATTGCCAGAATTTCAGTTTTTATGTTCTATTGCCAGTTTGCCCCAGAGTGCAAGAACTAGTTTTTGAATCTCTTATTGTTGTTTCTCCTCATTTCGTTGTAACATTTTATTTTTTTTACTTCTTTATCTTGTCTTTCTTTCATCTCTTTGTTACCAGAAGACACACAAGCATTATAATTTTTTAATTTTTTTCTTTCCTTTTCTCTCAGATAAGAAGACTTCATCTACTGCTTACAGTGAAGGAATCTGCTATGGATGTGCCATCTAACTTAGAAGCTCGAAGGCGCATTTCTTTCTTCTCAAATTCATTGTTTATGGACATGCCTGCATCACCAAAAGTTCGCAATATGCTTTCCTTTTCGTAAGTTTGGAAAGTACAGTAAAATCATTTACATCACATCTCGCATACAATCAACAATTGATTGGATCATGACCCTTTTATTTAAAAATAAAATAAAAATTATTTGCTATAAATAGAGTATGTCGCTATTCTGACTGTCTATGTTTTAAAGTGCCCATCTTTTTGAAAATTAAGGATTTCACAATAGCTTTTGTGCTATGACTTATCATTGCGTTTGTCCTCACACATGCATTTCTTGCATACTTCCTGATCTATATTAGAATATTATACATAGATGCTTATTTTCCTTTTCATACATTACCCCGTATTTTCTATATTGAAACTGAGTTTATTGTGTGTGTTAAACTATTGGCCCCTAGCTTACCTAAAAGGTCAACTTATCGCATAAAGGGGCAATTTTATTACTGATATTATTAATTTTTTACCCTCAACATGCTCCATCACTTGTGGCCAAACTTACCAACTCATAAATCTGTTGTCTTGTAGTGTCCTAACTCCATACTACACAGAAGATGTCCTTTTTTCTATCGATCACCTGGAAAAACAAAATGAAGATGGTGTTTCTATTCTGTTCTACTTGCAAAAAATTTTTCCAGGTTAGTCTTCTTAATGGTGGGGGCCTTGTGAATGCCACATTATGCATAATTGGGTATGTTTCATAAATAAAATTATTGTCATTTATGCCTGAATCGAGTTGCAATATACAGATGAATGGACCAACTTTCTCGAACGGGTAGGATACAAGAGTGAAGAAGAACTTAAAGAAAAACCTGAACTGGAAGAAAAACTTCGCCTCTGGGCCTCTTATAGAGGCCAGACATTGACAAAAACTGGTACAAGATCTACTTTTGCAGCTTGTTGGGGGTGAGCCTACACATAGATTTTTTGTGGGTTTACCTAGTTTATGTGGTTTGTGGGCTATTGTTTGGGTCCATGGGGTTACCCAGTGCACACCCAAAGGGTTGTGGTTATAGGTTCCCATAGTCATAAAAAAGTAATAATGATAATAATACTTAGATCTACTTTTGCAAATGAAGTTTTTGAAGTGTTGTTCTTTCCCTAAAGATAATGATTTTTTTTTCTCTCTCTTTTCAAATCTAACTCCACACCGAACAAATAAGTTCGAGGTATGATGTACTACCGGCAGGCTTTAGAACTCCAGGCATTCCTTGATATGGCAAATGATGAAGGTACTTACAGCAAGCAGGGTGATATTTTCTTTGTGATTTTCATGACTATTGAAATTTGTGTGTAACAACATTACTTGCTACTTCTCTGCAGAATTAATGAAAGGCTATAAGGCTGTTGAATCAAATACTGAAGAGCAATTAAGGAATGAAAGGTCATTGTTGGCACAATGTCAAGCAGTAGCTGATATGAAATTTACGTATGTTGTCTCATGCCAGCAATATGGCATTCAGAAACGATCTGGTGATGAACGTGCCCAAGACATTTTGAGGCTCATGACAACGTATGTCTCTGAAATTGAGTTACTTATATACGTATTTATTCATAGTAATTGTAGTTCCATCCTTGTAATTTTATTTTATTTTATTTTGTTTTTATGTTTTTGGTAGGTATCCATCTCTTCGTGTAGCTTACATTGACGAAGTTGAACAAACTAGCAAAGATGAATCAAAAAACAAAGATGAGAAGGTTTATTATTCAACACTTGTGAAGGCTGCACCAAAGTCTGTTGACTCATCTGAGCCAGGTCAAGGCCTAGACCAGGTACGAGTCTCAAATAAGGACATTGCACTAAGCCCGTCTAAAAATTTTAAGTAATTAGAACTTGAATGCAGGATGAATCGTGTAAACTTTATCCTTTTTTGAATTTATGTGGTGCCTGAGCATTATGCCGGAAATTTAACACAATGCTGAAAACGAGCTTATATGTCTTTTTTGTTATTTTTATGAGGTTAATTGTAATCATGTGTTGTTCAAGATCAATATTTGGGTTAATGTGGTAACAAAATAGATAAATTATAGATGAAAAAAAAAATGAAATAAAAATCAACACATCAAGTAAACAAAAATTTACATGGTTTGGCTTGAAGCCTACATCCATGGGTGAAGACGAGATTAATTTCAATATACAGTAAAAGGAGAATTACAAAGTACAATATCACAAGTCTCTCTCAACTCTCTCTCTCTCTCTCTCTCTCTCTCTCCCCCTCTCTTTCTCTGCGTGTTATTACAATTGGCTCACCACGTCACATCTTCTAACACACTTTAGTCTTGAGCTATTTATACTCAAGTGTCTGGCAAAAAAAAGTATAGTGAGAAGAGAGATTCAACCATAGCTAGAATTAGCACCCCATGCATAGGAAAATATGCATGTGAGAATTGCAATAATCTGTGCCTCGAAAAAAATTTCATCTTTAAATTGATACATGAAGGACATTTAATATGTAAGGCGGAAACAAAGTACTTGTTGACATTACCTGCACAATAATTTGACATTTCTTTTTGATAGTTTTGGTTCACCCATGATTCTTAATAATTTTTTTTTTGTTCCGCTGTTTTTTTAATAAAGAATATAGGAAATGTTTTCTAGATAAAAATATTTTAATGAAAATGCATTGCAATTATTTGATGCTCCAAGAAATTTTTTATCTTGAAATTGATACGTGAAGGACATTTAATATGTAAGGCAGAAGCAAAATACTTGTTGACATTGCCCGAACAATAATCTGAAATTTCTTTTTGATAATTTTGGTTCACCCATAATTCTTAAGATTTTTTTTTTTTTTTTTGTTATGCTGTTATTTTAATGAAGAATATAGGAAACGTTGTCCAGATAAAAAAATTTGTCAAAATATTAATAATGAAAATGCACTTTGATAATGCGTTTTCACTTTACCCAAAAACGCATTATCGAAGTGTGTTTTCTTCTTTGTATTTTAGATCTCCTTGAAAATGCATTTTCATATTACATTTTATCTTTATTTAAAACACACTTTGACATGCGTTTTTTGAGTGAGAAAATTTGTACTTCAGCTTATGTGTATGTATGTGTATATATATATATCTTCTTTCCTTCTTATTATCCTCTTTTCTTCTGCGAATTGATTCTCTCTTCAATTGCCTTTTTAGTATAGCAAGAAAATTGAAAAAATATACTAAAAATCCTAAGAAGATCACTGCGCAGAAGAGGGAAAGAGGAAAAGAGGAATGTAAGAATAATAGATATATACAAAAAATGCAATATCAAAATGCGTTTTTACACCAGGATAAAACTCAAATTGAAAATGCAATTTTTTGGGCCCAAAAAAAAAATAAAATGCAAGATGAAAGTGTGTTTTTAGGCTTAATGAAAACGCACTATGAAATGTGTTTTCATTAACAGTCCGATGTATTGTGGATTGCAACTTCCAAATAAAACCGGCACAGCTTGCATAACTTGGCTGGCTAAGTCATGTGGGATTTCTTCCATAAGAAAGATAACGGTTCGCATCTCCTTGCATGCTCAAAACAATAATATCATGCTCATTGCCCAAAAATCAATTTCATTGCAGTATATGCAATTACTCACACATAAAACTGGGCAGTGCCAATACAAATAATAGTCATCAATATCCATTTACATGCATGATAATTTCCAATAGATTACCTTAAAATATATAGGCCAATAATTAAGTTCGACTTACATGCACCCAGCAATGGCTTAAAACTAAAGAAGTAAGGTAAACCTAAAAGCTTATTGCAACAAAGGTAAGAAAACTGTAGATTGGACTTTGGCGTGCTCACAGAAAACAAGGACTGTGCACAGGAAAAAGGGTTTTCAAGGGTCATGCGCACAAGAAAGCAATGGCATGCGCACGAAAGTCTGATGTCGCATGCATGATGGGATATAATTTGCAATTCTGTAGATCGATCGAGGCTCTGTTTTCTGGTTTAGATCAAAAGAAGCAGATTCTAGTTTGGCCAACCACATGCAAAGGGTATCATAAAGTGTAATAAGGAGTATGAATCATAGGCTTCAAGGTTAATCCAACAATTAATGATTACTCACAAACTACATATTCATATATATACACACACATATTCTACAACCAAAATTACTTTGAATTTTTATTTCATAATTTTCCAAGAAATTAAGGAAAGATGGAGACAGTATTTTGAGGTAGAGATTACATCAAGGGTTCTTGTGGGCTACTATATGGAATTTGCACACATAAAGTGAGTTCCATCCCATTGGTCTGCAACGTTCATCTCCCTTAGGCTGCTAGCAATCCCACAAAGCTTAGGAACGCATGGAGAGTGGTGGCTCACTTAGCGCACCTTATTCTGTTTACCTCTAAGGATATACCGGTGAAAGCATTTCGAGGTTGAAATTACATTGAGGATTCTTGTGGGATACCACATGGAATTTTCATGTGTATAGTGTTCCATCTTATAAGCCAGTGATGGTTTGGAGTGTGGTGGGTCGCCAAGTACACCTTATTCCATCCAAATGTACCCCTTTATGCAAATCTTTACAAGGTGGTCTACAGGAGGGAATCCTAAACATCTATTGCCATTTTGTAGAATCCCTTGATGTAAGTGAGGAGGCCTTCTCTATGCCTTTTGAGTCTCTTGAATTGGGTAGAGGTTGGTTACTTGTTCTTCAACATAGAAGAGTTATCATGATTTTTTTCTTTTTTGGCCAATTCCTCCCAGCAGGTAGTGGATCCAACAAGTAGATTCCCTTACCAAGGGTAAACCTCGTCCGTGAGGGACTTTACAAGAATCAAACATAAGTTTCTATCAGCTCCACGAACACCGCGAGTATTTACAAGGCTAAGACTCTCTCAGACATGGGTTTGCAAACCTCACAACATAATCACATGCAAATCCCCATTTTTATTAAGTCTGACAAATGTCAAATTCCAACCTCAAGTAAGTGCTGAAACACTCTTGCTGCACTAGATCGCACCATGGGACTTAAACAACTCAAAGGGTGAATATAGATTGGGGGAGTTTGTATGGAGAAGGCATTTGGGGGAGTTAGGAGAGTTGGGGGTGGTATTAGACACTTCATTGTAGGAAAATGTTGTGGGGCCATAGGGTGTGGGATCACTCCATCTGTGTATGATACAGAGTGGATTCGCATTATTATGGTAGCACAAGGCAGAGCATAACGATGAGAAGGGGGGTAAGGGAGGTCTAGTAGCATTGACAATTGTAGGAGCAA
>QLOD02000013.1:37768515-37778604 GCA_003260245.2 Sideroxylon spinosum | reverse complement strand
AAGAGTCATTTGACTACTTTTTCTATCATTCATCCCTCTTATTTATAAAACATCCAAACTAGATCAAAAGTTATCTCTCTCTATAAATATCACATCAATATGGGCTAATCGTCTAAAAATAATGTCCCCTCTTAACTTCTATCCCCTCTAAGATTTATCCCCTTGAAATTTTAGTACCATCCAATCAGGCCCTAAATTTAAATTTTGGTTAAAAGAAGATGGAAAGTTAAAGGAAAAAATAAAAATGAAAATATGAAATTTGATTTGTTTAAAAATATATATAATTTTACAAAAATAAATCAATTTTTGAACTTAGCCATACAACTCCGTTATTTTAGTGGAATTTATGTTTTGTTAGAATTTGTAAAATTGGATAGAAGGTAACAAAAACTAAAAAAAAATTAACTTTTACTAATTTTTTTAATTATTTCCAATTTTTTCCATCAAACATAAAACTAACTTTTATTAATTTTGTTTACTGATTCTTTTGTAATTACGAAAATATGACCTCTGGACATTGCATATTTTTTTGCATTTGATTCAATACAATGCTTACCTATAAAAAAAAAAAAAAAAAAAAATTATCCAATTTTTTTAATTTTTACAAACTTTGTTTAATTTTTACAAAATTTTATCAAATTTCAAATTACCAATAAAAATGTCACGTATTTAAAAAAAATGTATAAAGTTATATTTTTTGGGTACCCAAGTGCTCTCATAATTAATAAATAGAATATAAATACCTACAATACTATGAGAGGAAAAAGTAGTTGTTAATATGATGTTTTTGTAATAAATAATTGTGATTACATTATTGGATAGAATCTGACACTTAGATTTCGATAAAAAGTTAAAAATATAAATAAAAGTAAAAAATATATTTTAGCTGAAAAGGAAGGCGGTGCCAAACGTATTTATGTTAATCCAAATGTGCTTTAAATCATAAAGTAATAAGGGAGAATAAATATTCGTTTGGTTTGAGGTGAGATAAAATTGAAAAATATTAAAAATTTTAAAAATATCTCATTTTTTATTTTACTATACGAATTACAAACTTATAATTTATCTCAATTTATTTCATTTATAATCACTCTAAACATACCTATAATAAGATAAAATAAAAATATATGCCGACAAAAAAAAGATAAACTTTTGACATTTAGAACCTATTTGGTAGGAAATTACGTTTTTTTTTTAGAGATTAAATATTAATTTTTTAGATAATGAGATAAAAAATAAAAAAATTTGTAACAATAAAAGATTAATAATTATATTTATAACATTTACTTTATTAATTTTTAATTTTATACTGAACATACTCTTATAATGAATAAAATAAAAATATGTGGCATCTTGTAACATCTTATGATTGCTTTTGGAACTTTAAAATTACCAAAAACTTTTACAAATTTTTGCAAAACATTGTAAATATCGGAATATATAAATGTATATAAAATTTTATAAATTTTAATAAAATCTCTATAATTTTTAAAAAGTTTTGCAATCAAAAAATCTATATTATTCGAATAAATTTTTATTATTCACCACTATTTTTTTGTGATTTGCTGACTCCACTTCAAATATAAAAAAATAAATCAAATTATATTTTATTTTAATTTTTATAACTCAAAAACTATATATATATATATATATATGTGATTGGTTGGACAGCAACAATGTATGAAAATATTTAAAAGATCACAAAATAGTCCTCACAAATTAATATATGATCTTAATAAAAAAAACCCTTTTTAATAAAAAATTTAAAAAGTGTTAATTTACAAAGCTAAACTGGATGGAGACCGCCTCTAATATTTTAACAAGGCTCAGCAAATAAATTAAAATAAAAAATACATAAAGATAATAAAATGTGTCAATTGCAATAAAGAATTGTATGAATAAATTTATTGGATAGAATTTCTATAAAGACTCTTTCTAGTTCTTTCAACCCAAATCCTCTCTCCCCCCTTTCCCTACCCCCCCACCCACCATAGCAGCCACTTTCTGGTCTTTGCACATGAGAGATGGAGCTGGGTCTGAGCTTGGGAGATCCATCGGGGCCATTTGGGTTCAGCTTGCCGAAGGATCAAGAGCTCAACAACACTCCCACCCCTACCACCACCAGCAGCAACTTCTGCATGGCTTTGGGAATCAACCCATCAAACGGAAGACAAGTGCAAGAGAGGGACAACAAGCCAAGCGATGGTGATGAATCAGAAGAAGCCGTGAAGAATACTACAGGATTAATCAACGGTGATCGGATGGCCTCAGTTGATCCACCTCTCCTGCAGCTTGATCTCCTCCCTCTCGCTCCTGTTCCTCGCTCCACAGCTTCACACCAGCATCAAGGCCTCTCATGGCCATCTGATAACGGTGCAAGACACAATTTTTATATTTTTTACACACACCCATATATGTATATATATAATAGTTTGTATAGGCATGTCGATTTATGAGTTGATTTTGTTTTTTTTTTGGGGGATGTTTTATAGGGAGTTCGTCGGGGGGTTCGTCGGGTCAGATGGGTTTGGAGGCGGGGAGGGGTTTCGACGTGAACAGGCTGCCTCCGGCGACGGCGACGGCGACGGGGGAGGCTGAGGATGGGGCGGCGGCGGTGTCTTCCCCCAACAGCGTACCCTCTTCCTTTCAGATGGGTTTTTGCATTTACAGAGACGCCGTTGGAGGAAATAAGAGGGACCAGCTGGAAGCCGCCGGCAACGACGGCGGTGAGATGATGATGGAGAGAGCGTTTTCCAGAGGCAGCGATGAGGACGACAACGCTCTCACTCGGAAGAAACTCAGGCTCTCCAAAGAACAGTCCGCGTATCTCGAAGAAAGCTTCAAAGAGCACAATACCCTTAATCCCGTAAGCATCATACATACATATACATATACATATAGAGAGAGAAAGTTTAGAGAGAGAGAGAAACAAGGAACCCAATCGATTCGTTTTCTAATGCAGAAACAAAAGCTTGCACTGGCGAAGCAGCTTAATCTTCGTCCTCGCCAAGTCGAGGTCTGGTTTCAGAACCGCAGAGCGAGGTCAGTGTTCTTATCTTATCTATTTGTTTGTTGGCGATATATTATTATTAATATTGGATGTATCTCTTGTCTTTATTATTGTATAATATATAAATATGGATGGATATATATATACAGAACAAAGTTGAAGCAAACGGAGGTGGATTGTGAGTACTTGAAGAGGTGTTGTGAGACACTGACGGAGGAGAACCGAAGGCTACACAAGGAGCTCCAAGAGCTGAGGGCTTTGAAGTCTCCAAACCCATTTTACATGCAACTCCCAGCCACCACCCTCACCATGTGCCCCTCTTGCGAGCGCGTCGCCACCACCACCACAACGACCTCCGCCGCCGCTGCAGCATCCTCCTCCAATCCAAATAGTGCCGACCCATCAAGCAAAGCCACCCCTTCTACTCTTTCCAGGCCTAAATTTTACCCCTTCTCTCAGCCCCAACCTCATCAATCGCCGGGCTCCTCATAAGACTAATAATAAAACAACCCATCTGAATATGTTTCTGAATATGTTAATCGCGGCGGCGACGGTGTAAATACAATGATAGGTCTTGGTTTTGTGAATCTTGTTGGGAATAGAATTGACTTGAAAGAAAAAAAAAAAAAGGAGTCAAGTGATAGATTAGTAGAAGAATTCCCAAATTTTCCTTCATTTTCTTGGAAAGGAAAGTTGGAGAAGAAAAAAATACAGGAAAGATTTTTGTTGGTTTGTTACAGCAATGTTAATTATTATTATTATTATTGTTCTTGTTTAATTATAAAAAATTTCGGTTTTTGGTTTTTAGTACTCTTCTTCTGTATAAGGCAATCGATAGCAATGAGGCATATGCGTTCTTTAGGAAAGAAGAAAGAGAGGACTTTGTGGTGGGTCTATTGTGCCTGGCCTATATTTTTTCAATGATTTCATTGAAAGCACATTGATGAGGAGGCGTGGGGGGTGCTTGGGGACAGAGATGGCATATTGATCAAAGTGTCGGGTAAAGTTAGGTACCCCTGTGCAGACCCCCCCAATTATGAGCATCTCGCAATGCCAAGTACAAGGTTCATTATGAAATCATTGAATGCCAACGTTGCACGTCGCGTGAGTTCTCACGTGGGAGTCATTGTTTTCCACGGTTATTTATGGGTGAAAAAGAGCCTCCCCAAGTGCCAGAGGTCTGTTTGGTTCCTTGCATATGTTTCAAATTATTCTCATGGTCACTTGTTTTAATATTAATCTCATTCAAACATATTTAGATATATTGGTTTTTTTACAAAATTTTTAAAAATTGTTTATTTTTTATCTCATTACAGGAGTTACAAGTTTATAATTTATCTCATTTTAATTCATTTTTTGTCATTTCAAATGCACTTTTAATCTTAGAGTTCAGATGACATTCAGTATTCGTATAATTTTAAAATACATTGTATTAAGAAGATTTTAAAATTTTATGTAAATAATATTCCTCTATTTAGATGGTGCGAGATATAAGTATTGCACCATAGTTGTATTTCATTGAATCTCTCATTGACTAGCTATATCATTGTTGATTTGTCACAACTCAGCTCAACTCTTTAACTGCACAAGGTGGAAGCCCTTTAGGCTACTCTTTCTAACTCGAGCTCATTACTCGTTAGGCTCGACCCAACTCTTGTATTTTAGAGTGTCAATTAAATTATAACACTAGCAAATATAAAATTTGTATCTGATACATAAATCTAAATTTTATCAAATGTAATAAATATCTAAATATATTATATGCCATATATAGTGTGTATATATTTAAAATCATATAATTATATAAATAGCTACTCAATCCATACTTTTTAATGAGCTAAACTAATGTTCTATCTCAAACCATTTATTAAATGAAATTAATTTGTCTTGTCATTGTTTGATTGGCTAAGACTCGGACTAAGATTTTAATGAGACAATTAAGTTCAAAAAGTTAATTTATTAAATATTAAAAAGAATTAAATTAAGTAATTTGGAACAAAATGAGTTCTTTGACGCAATAGCACATCTAGTTCATTCAAATCTCATCATTTTTTTTCTCTTATTTTGTGCTTTCTTGACTATTCAAACAAACATCATGTAAAACAAAGCACAATATACTATGAAACTTCATTAACTACTATTTGAAATATATATATATATAATTAAAAATAATTAATTAACATTATGTATATTATCTATGTGAATGATCAGAAAAATTCCATACAAAATCTCAAAAAAAAAAAAACTTTAGTCTTGTGCGTGAGAGAATTCATATGAATGCAATTAGCTTCTCGTTTTTATGGAGTGGTCAATGTAATGTAACAAAAATATCCAAAAGAGTCAATGTAAACATCTTTCTTGGTGATCAATTTTCCTTCCCCCTCCCCCTCTCTCATCATCAATGACAAACATATATAAATATATATTACAATATTTTTGAAAAAAATTAAAAGAAAAATATATCTCAGAAATTTAATACTTCCCCTAAGAAAATTAATAAAAATTCATCCTTTAAAATTAATCAACTAACAAGGTGGGTGAGTATTGTTCAAATTTATGTGAAAAGTATATAATTTTTTCGTATTGAGACAATAAATTTGAAACTTTGCCCATGATTTTCCTCTCACACAAAGCATGGAAAAGTAGGGTAAAAGAAGTTTGTGTGACATAAGCTAAGGTTCCGCTCAAAATCAACTTGCATTGACCTGCTATTCATGCTTTGAGAACCCCTTAAAACACTGGCACAAATGGGGACTTTCATGATGATAATATACATATATGTATAATCCACCATGGCTCATCGTCGTCCATACATATCCATAGAAAGAATGATAAGGTGGTAAAAAGAGCATGATCTAATCTCACCCAATTGGAAAGTTTCAACCTCAACCACCATATGTATTTTATGTCAGATATACATATACATGTTTTCCGATTATTTGTGCTCCGAGCCTAGCTCTCTCTCTCTGTGTCTCTCTGTGTCTCTCTCTCTCTCTCACACAACACACAAAAGGTGCGTAAGCATCTCATGACATTGTTATTGTATGACTAATCTTTGGTTGTTCTTTCTTTAATATTCCACAAGGAAACAACCACACTTCGTCAAACACCCGCTAATTATTTGAAGAGATGCATGTCTTCTGGCGGCCAAAATGACCTTGGTGTGATCTAAGCCCCCATTTTCAAATATTTTGTTAAGAGTCCTCTAAAGTAGGCAATTTTGTATTTTAATTTATATAAATGATGTTAATTAATTTGTGAAGTTTACTTATAACTTTTTTTTACCTATTTTATAGTGTAGTGGATTAGTTGTTATACTTTAAGGAGTTAATCATTATTAGCAGAATCTATAATACAATGCAGCTCAACTATGGAACAGTTGTCACATGTGACTGTCGAGCTGCAGGGTTGTGCCTTTGGCACAGGTAACTCTAGTATATATATAGTTAATGAAAATGATGAAAGAAATTTTAAAAATCAAACTTATGCTCTGATCAAGGTCCAATTCACCTTGAATTCAATTAAGTGGATGTTTACATTCCTTCGAAAACGTATTTCTTTCTTGTTCTTTTATTTTATTCTTATTCAAATGTGAGTACATAATATGTGTACCAAACGATACACATAAATAATATGTATAGACCAAAGTACTAGGATTGCTACTCTAATTTTGTTTATTGTACATTTATTTGTTAGGAGATATTTCGTAGATAACAATCATTAATATTATATTTGATATTTAAAAAATAATAAATATATATGTTTATCAGTTTCTTCCACTCCACATTATTCTTGTTTATTAAAATTATTATAAAATAAAAAAAACTGACGAAAAATGTTTTATCCCACCATGATATTTAGAAGATTATGATTATAAAATATAGTTTAGGAAGAAAAAAAAAGTTAGTTTTCTTATAACTAGTTAGTAACTAATTACTAAAAAACTAATTTTCTTGTGTTTAGAAAAAAATTAATTTTTTAATTTATGCTCTTAAAGATTTAAAAAAATATTGAAATGTAAGAGGATAACTTTAATAATTTAAAAAAAAAATAAAAAAACTAGTAATTGGTAACTGAATTACCAACTTCTCCCCACCCGGAGCCTAAATATGAAAAGCCAATCATGCTTGGGACCGGCCATTAATATACGATGCTCAACGCATGGAGATCGCGTAGTACTAGATTGACCTCTTGGGAATGGTGATGAGACAAGTCCTCGAAAAAAAAAAAATAATTAAACATGTGTCAAAGATTCACAAAGACTAATTAGGACTAGTTTGGGCAGCCACAAAATAATTAAATTTTACAAAAAGTTATAAAAAAATATATTTTTTTCAAATTAAATGTTACTATCTATTAACTTTATGTTAAATTTTTATACTTTTATTGTATTTTTTTATCAAAATTTTTTCCACCAAACACCCCATAAATGGGAGAATAATTATGTAAAAAACGAAAAAGAAAATTGGAATAGCAATGAAAATATTTAATATGTGGGTTTTATTACTTTCATTTCTTCTTTGGCGGAATTAAATTTAATTGGGGGTATTACAAGAATGTTCATGAAAAAAAAAAAAAAAAACTTTTTAATTGTTACTGACATCATAGACCATTTGATGAAAACTTAATTATTAAGAATATAGGACAATAATATCAATAGCTATATATATATATATATAGTTAATGTAATTTGTGAATAAACAAAATTATTCTATTAGAATCCATTCGTGAATGCTAATGTGGAAGAAAAATTATTTGTATAATATTGTATAATATAACAACCACCACCTACCTTGCTGTGTAATTAGCTATAAAAATTCATATTTTTAAGAATTAACGTAAAGATGGTAAATGATATTAACATTTTAAGAAAAGATTCTTGCACTCTATCTTGAATATTTTATTTTATGATGGTGCGTTTGAAACTTTTTTTGAAAGGATTTTTATATCTATATATATATATAGAGAGAGAGAGAGGGGGGGGAGAGAGAGAGAGATGATATGCGATAGCTAGAAATTAAAGGGGATTGAAGAGGAGTCATGAAACATGTCTGTTGGGTAGGGTCCCACGAGGGGGTGCCATCTTTTACACGCAATTTGAAATAGTTTGGAAGGAGGGGGTGGGGGGCAGGGCGACAATTTTTATTTGATGGGGGGTTGAAATTTGGAAAAAGAAAGCCTTTTGACTAACGAGAGGAATTTCAAACCCTATTCTCATCTGTTGAATCCAAGGAACATCAAAAGGTACGATTTGAGATAAGAGAGATTGCAACAAATTGGTGGGAGTAGGTAGCCTTATTTATGTATATTATTATTATTTATTATTATGCACAATTAGTGGTAAACGATTACAATGGCCAAGAAAAGGGTTGACATGGTTCACAAGTTTCCTTTAGATGGATGTCACCATGGATGGCTGGTGATATCGGTTGTGTTTAGAGTAAAATAAAAAAATACAAAACTTTATAAATCTCTACAAATAAGAATTATAAGACTGTAAAAAATTAAAATTTTTTTCACTGCATAAAGTACAAGACATTAATTTTTATAAATTTATATAATTTTATACAATGTCAAACACACCCGATTCATTCAACCTTTACCAACTTTGATTTTTTTTCTCACCATTTCCCCTTTTGTTTTGTCTTTATTTAGTGTCCTGTGATCATACTATAAACGTTTAGCCATAAATGCTAAATTAATTTACTAAGAGTGTGTGTGGAAGGCAATTTCGACTCCGATTATTTGATTCCACCCATTAAAAGTCTTAACAAATTGGTTAAGAAAATTTGTTTGTTATAAAGGGAGGGATACCTAATTGTGTGGTTGGTAATCACCGTGGACCAGAAAATATATCTCTATTATTATGATAGAAAAAGAAAAGGTAGGGTTGATTAATTGGTGAAGTCAATTGTTTAGTGAAATTTTTTATCTTTTATTATTACTTTTTAACTATCAATAATCACCCACAATTTAAAAGGAATGTAAATAATTATTAAAACTATATAACTTATTTAAATAATTTTGTCTTTAAATGTTTTTGCTTTCCTTATACGTCTCTTGATTTCCCACTACTTTTGTTTGTTCTCTTAAAATATTCTTTGATTACCTGCTATTTACTTAAATGTCATTATTTATTATTTGAGATAAATTTTTAATTTTTTTTAAAATTTAGAAAAAATAAAAATAAAGAAAAATAATGATTTTTTTTTTTTTTTTAACACAGTGTGCGTATCCACTTCTAATGCGCGTATATATATATATCATAATTTTGACAATTATTAGCATACGAAATTGGACATGGGTACATAGTCAATTTGGGTATGTTTTTGGCGTATGACCCTCTGATCAATTTCTCAAAGAGAAGATTGTTTCTAGAAATCCATACATTTTCTACGCCTTCCGTGACTGACAATTATTGCAGAAGAAAATGAGTGGCATCACAAGGCAGGTAAGATTTATAATAATAATACTAATAATAATAATAATAATACTGTTTGTACCTCAAACTTTTAACCAAGTCTTACTTTAAAGGTCGATATTTTAATTATAACAATTAAAGATATAAGATTTTAAATTTTTTTCCAATATTAACCATATGTTAGAAAATTTACCCGTGAAAAATAAAAGTTAATATTACAACCAATTAAACCTTTAAGCTCTTAATTATTATATATAAAAAGTCAGGCCATTAAATAGAAACTTTTTAATGGAGTTTAACATTATATCAAATTATATAACTTTAGGTCCTTAAGTATTAAAATGGTAAATTATCATTTGTATCCTTAAAATTTCTTGCCAACTTTCATTTAGTTGCTTAATTTTTTAATTATAACAATTAAGGATTTAAGATTTTACTTTTTTTTTTTTTTTTTCTCTCACAATCCCAGCTCTCATTGGCTGATCTGCTACTAAATGATCGCATGGCAGTGCTTTATTAGGTAAACAGGTCATTTAACAATCTTTCCTGATTAAAAGCTCATATAGAGTTAAACATTATAATAAACTAAAATCTCATTCTTAATTGCTATAATTAAATGGTCAAACTTGAATTGAGATTTGACCAATTATATTTTAAT
>QLOD02000013.1:37744357-37760351 GCA_003260245.2 Sideroxylon spinosum | reverse complement strand
TGTGTCATTAGTGTTAGTCTTCTGTGTGTGTCAAAACCAGAAAAGTTGGTGTCAACACAGTATTAACGTTGGAAGCCAGATAAAACCTCTCGGCACTGTTAAAAGGACAAAACTTCCTCCTCGTTTGCTGATTCAAAGCGTGAAGGAGCTCAGAAGTGTCGCCGGAGTCAGGCGACCCTAGTCGGAGAATCGCCGCCGCCGGAATCCTCCTCACGCGCCGCCATGCGCCTCTTGTTCGTATGTGCGTAGGCCTCACGCGCCACCTCCTGTGCCGCGCGTGTCCCACCGGAAGCCACCCGGACCACCTGCGAAGCTTCGTCGGAGACCGGCGACACTCTAGTCACCTCAGGTTGTTGTTTCTGGGCTATCCACCTATTGCTTCAGTGTGTGTGTTCAGAACAAGAACCTTCCTAGTACTGTTTTTTGCTCCCATCTCTGTCTATGTTAGTCACTGGACTAATTGTCATAGTCCAGCAACGTTGGAAGCACCGGTTGGAGCTCCGAAAAGTATAAGTCCATCAGTGTGTTTTGTTTCCGTCAAAGTCTAGAAGTGCCAAAGTCACAAACTTCATCGTCTATCAAAGCAATAGGCTGTCAACCTGTTGCTGCTTAGTTGATTTATACCTTGTCTGTCAAAGCACTAGGGGGAGCTAGAGTAATATATATTTGTAACAAGCTTAGAACATATGATGTATATGTTCTAGCTTGAGGGGGAGTGTCAATGTATAGAATGTGTATGGTCCCTAAAGTGTGTATAGCCACCCTATAGCCACCCTAGATTATGAAAGGTCTTCTTAAAATATGTAAGGTCACTTGTTTGATGTGTATAAATTCAACACTGATGAACCCAATTGGGTGAGGTGATTTTCCTCCAGTTGGAGGGTGTTCCTCCAATCTTATTCAGTTTATAACAATTTGCATCCACAATTAAACCAAAAACTTAAAATACTTGTCCATTAGGTATTTTTAAGACAATATAGGACTCGTTTGGAGTCCCAAAAAAACTCAAAAAAGTATAAAAAATTTCAAAAGTTAAACTCCAAAAATTTGAACTTTTTTAAAAAATTTTCAAAATCCGTTGGAATGGGCCAAAATAGAGCATTCCAACGGTTTTGCCAGAATTTTTTTAAAAATTGTACTGGCATTTGTACCAAAAAGTTTCACAAAACTCCAAAAATTTTCAAGATTATCCACTAAAATTGTGCCACGTGTCACTTTGTATAATTTTTAACAACTTTATATAAAATCAATCACAAATATCTAACCATAATTTCAAAACAACTTTTTACACTCCAAACACCCAAAAATTACACTTTTGGTTTTTTTTGGGACTTCAAACTCAACCATAATATTGTACAACACTTGTTGGTAAAATGTATGGGAGTCATAAGTATGTGAGCAGCATCAAATGAATATTCTATAGACTAAAAATAAAAATCCATAGGCTGAGATGGTATATTTGTGATACTATGCATATGGATGTATAAACATACGTGACAAACCTTCCATTGAAGGCACTTATATATGCATGTGTCTCACATTAAAATAAATTAACAAGAGGGCTTGCTTACTTTTCGATCTTTGACAGTCACAAAACTGTCATCCCTACTTCTGTCCCTGCATATAGCATAATGAAAATTTATCGTGTCGCCTAACAAAATGGATGAACTAAGATTGAAAACAAAGAAAAAGAAAAAGAAAAATAAATATACATATACATAAAAATGAAACATTACCTCAGGTCCTTATAACCATTACAATCAGCAACTGAAGGCTGAGATGGAGCAACCTGAAAAAGAGCAACCTTAATAGCTCCTGAATCCATGCAAACTAACTTTATAAAGACAAATGTATGAACCAAAAGATGTGGCAAGAAAGAGGCATGCATAATAAATACAAAGTACTCTGTTATGCATTAAATAAATGAATCACCAAGGACAGTCAAGTAGCCAGACAAACCCATAGCTTCAATTCTATCCAAATATGCTTAATTCCCAGTATCCTGGCATTCTTTGCAGTTTTAAGGTAGTAACTAATACTTCATATAAATTCACTAGGATTTGAATCACACTGCGAAACCCCATTTTGAGTAAGAAAACTAGTAGCAAAGTAACATACCACGGAATATAAATTGTATGGTAAAGTGCTAAAGAATTGTGTGTAAACAAAAGTAAATAAACAGAAATTCTAGATGCACAGTTGAAAATCTAAAATATGAATGCACAAGTAGTAACCATCAGCTATAACCTGTGCAAAATGGATTTTTCATTTCCATTCAAGGCATTCATGTCACAACATAACATGGATAAGAAAATGGGATCAGTTACTAACCCTTGAACTCAAATTGAACATGTGGGTCCTACTTCGGTCCTCTTAATTTTGATACTAAAACTCAGGTTTCTCTTGTTCTTGTCGGATAAACAGAGAGAATCCCATTTTCCAACAGCATTTGGATTATATTCAACCATCAAGTATATCTCAAATTTCTAGCATCATCGATCACCATGTTATTCGAGTGCGTAGGGCATATCCACATATTTGCATCCTCAAAACCAATCAACAATTAAAGGAAAGGCCTAGCTTGATTTTATCAAGGTTGTATATATCTTAACACACACCCCTCACATGCGATCTCTAGTCACACGTGGAGAAACAAAAAGGCGCACCAAGTACAAGATGGTGCGCAACGGTGAAATTGAGAAGCATAAAAGGACAAGACGAAAGAAAAGGGGTGGGGGGGGGGGGGCGAGTTCTCCCAAAACAAAGGTTTGATACCATGTTAAAGCATCCAACTTTAACTTAAAACCAATTGGCGATGAGTAAGAAGGCCAGTAAGATATTATACTGTTTTGGTAGGCTTTATATATTCTAGCACCTCGATTGTTTGTCTGTTATCATAATTCACACCAATAAATTTGAATTCAAATAAATTTCAACCACCCCAATTTTCCAAAGGAATTTAGGCGCAAAGGACTGTAAAGCTATTGAGGTCTAAAATTGCCAAAAAAAAAAAAAAACCTTTTGGTGGGCGGAGACTGGGACGCCCTTGACCATCAAGCCACCGCTCGAACCCAGAAGAGAGTGCTGCAAGTGGGTCGGCCTCATCAAGTGAGGATCCGAATGAGGGAGCCCAAAAGGCCGAACCGGGTGGTGGGAGTGTGGGTACCCGCCTCCGACCACTGGGCGAGGGGGAAATCCCCCGGGATTGGCGATCGTGACCGCCTGATCAATAGACTGGGGCCGAATAGCCTTGGGAAGGAAGCCGCGGCCGGAGGAAGCCACCGGGTAGAGAATTCTCTGAGGCGAGTCATGGGGTTTGGGAGCCAATTGAGGGTGAATTGCGTTGGCGGGGAATCTAGGGGCAATATTGGGCAGGGCTTGAGCTGAGTAGAGCTGAGGGTGGGGATTGCTGTAATGGGGTTGTGATTGCGGAAGTGGTGGTGGGGTCGGGGGTCTTGTTTGCGGTGGCGGTGGGTTGGCGAAGAGACGAGGAGTGGCCGTTGCGGCGGTGGCGGAGGAGGGAGGATCAGGTGGTGTTGGGGACAAGGCCATGATGGCGGGGAAGTTTTGGGATACCTAGGTGGTTTTGGGATTTTGAAAATCAAATTAACTTCCCTTCTGATTTTGATATGCATATACACGTAAATGTATGGTGTTATATTATAATTTAACCCACTTGGTAACACATTTATCTCATATGATCTGTCGATATAGTTACAAATAATAACTAGTGTATATATATATATATTTAATAATCCAATCTAATAAAATAAGTCAGAACTTGTTCTTTAAATTTTACACATATCTTAATATTTCAATGTAAGATATCTATTCACGACAATCCCTTGGACTAAAATTATATGTTTTTATCGGACTATCTCATACATATATAATATTAAAATTTTTATTAATTATAAATTTTCACTTTTTTATAAAAAAATATTTAAACAAATGCTCCGTTTGAAGTAATTTTTTTCTCTTTAAGTCTCTTCAAATATTTTTTCCCTTATTGTATAAATTATGAAAATGCAGGCTTTTACAAATTTAAATAAAGTTAAACCACTCCAAACATCCTCACATATATAGTTATTTTGTTTGGCTTAAAGAATAATTATTTTGCAATTATATTTGAGAATCTATTAGGTGGCATTTGATTTGTTTTTTTATTTTTTTTTAATATTTTCTGTTTTGAGTTCATTTTCTATTTTAAAAATAAGAAAAATGATTCAAAACGTATTTAACCACTTGTGTTTTTAAAATTTTTAAAAAAAATAGAAAATAAGATTTCACATAAAATAAAAAAATGGTAAAATGTCATTTTGATCGTTTTTAATCCAAAACAAGAAAAATCTTAAAATAAGAAAAAAAAATAGCATTTTTGTTTCTTTATTTTGAGATTTTGAAAAAATAAAACACATGAAACAAAAAAATAAAAAAATAAACAAAATGACACTTTATTTCTTCTTCTTCCTTTTTTTTTTTTTTCCTTGGCATATTAGTCAATTTTGTTCTATTTTAATTTAGAATTATTTATTGATTAAAACATAGTGAAGCATATTCTTAAATTAATTATTTCACTGAGTCAATAACGTGTAAAACTGATTAAGTTAGTATTTGATGTGATAAAAAATGAGATAAAGTAAAATAAAGTATAAGATTCGTAATACGCGCAGTGAGATAAAAAATAAATTATTTTTAGAGATTTTTAGAATTTTTTAGTATTTTATTATATACCAAACAGGCCTTAAATAGCTTCAGTTCCCAATAATTAGGGACATTATATGCAAATGGATCTAAGTTTTGACCATAGACATATAAATGTTGCTTGATAAAATTGTACCATATTGTATAATTAACATGTTTAAACAGCATTAATTGTGACAAATTTGTGTGTAAATATTGTTACTTATTATTAAGTAGTCATTTATAATTTTATACTATACATTTTTGATAAATATGCTCTTTAGTTTTAAGTTCACATTGAAGTCAACTTTTTATAGGTAAATTACAATTAAATCTTTAAATTTTTTGACCAAATGTTACTCTAACCTATATAATAATAAAGTTAAAGAATTTAAATTTTAAATATTTTAATTATTGGATTTATTTAATAACCAATATTATTTTTTTTCAATTTTGGTTATCTTTTCAGTCAATTAACGTGGGAACATCATATCTCACTTTTTTTCGTATTTTTTGAATTTTTTATAATAAATTTTAAAGTAATATTTTTAAATTTTTGGTAATATTTGTATTAAATACTGTATAGATTCGTTAGCTATTTTAATTAGTGATTTTTATTTTTAAAAATTATCTTTACAATTTTCATATATATTTGTTTTACAAATTTATATTTAAACCTTTTTGTAAGTCAAATTATGTTTTAAAGCACATTTAGACACCAAAAAATTCTAATATCTGGCATTTTAAACGTAACAATTAAAGAATTGAGTTTTTACTGTAATGTTGTTCAGTTCTTTTGTTAAATATCCAAATACTTAATATTTCACGTTTTAAATGTAACAATTACAAAATTGACCAGCTTTTAATTAAAGTTAACATTATATTTATCAACCAATTTTAGTTATGGCATCATATAAAAAGAGTGTTTTGACATCAAACTATAAATAATTTTATTAATTTCATTTTTAACCCCATATAAATTTGACTTTAGAATGCTGAAGTTTTTGTGCATTAGAAATATTAGAAGATCTAAAATTTTTTAATGCTTCAAGAAGATTAAGTTATATTTATATTAAAAATTATTGTTAATTTTATAAATTATTCTATAACTTTCTTTAATTAGTTTAGATATATGGATGGTGATACTAAACACACAAATATTGATAATTTAAAATTAAAATCACGTTTAGAATGGGTGGATAGGAAAGATAAAATAAAATAAAATAACGTGAAAATGAGGTAAAATTATTGGGAGAAATAGTAGAAAAAATATCATTGTTTTTTTTTTGGTTGTGTAAATAAAGTGAAAGATAAATAATAAAAATATTATTATTTTTTGAAAGATGAATAGAAAATATGAGAAAACATGCACAATGAGAAGATAAACTAAATAGAAATATTAGAAAATAATGTAAAAAATAACTTTTTATTATTTCCTATTTTCATTGTTTTCTCTATTCTGTTTAAATAAAAAAATAAGTTTGTTTGAAGTGTCAATTTTTATAAGAAGTTAAAAATAAAAAGTAGATAAATTTTAAATTGTTAAGTGTATTTTTTGAAAAATGTGACAAATTTGAAAAAATATGGAGAATGCGGGTAAATTTTGAAAACAATTAATAAAGTTTTAGATTTTTTTATGTAAGGAAAGTTGATGAAAATTGAAAAAAAATTAAAAACAATTAGAATATATATATATATATATATATATATATTTGGTCAGATTTGGCACTACAACACACTAATATATGAACTAGATACATTTTTTTTTTTTTTTTTCGTATTCGGTTTCCCTTATTCAAACAAAACCTAAAAATTTAAAAAACAACCGTGTAAGATGTAATGCAATGAAATCAACCTAAATTGAAAAATAATTTCAAGAGAGCACTAATTTAGAAATTTTATATTTAGGTTTTTTAAGTATTAAATCTAGTTTATAATTTTTAAAATTTTTTTCAACTTTTATCCATACCAAAAAGAAAAAAAAATACACCAATTTTTACCTTTTCACTTAGTTTCTTTTTTTCATCTTATATAATTTTATTTAATCAAATTTTTTTTTTAAAAAATAGCTTTTAAATATGTTAATCCATTCATTAAAAAAAAAAATTCAAAAAATTCACGTTTGTTTGGATATAAGATATTCGTTTGAGTAAAAATGTAATGGAAAAACTAGTTTTTTTAATTTCTTTACGAGTTATTTGGGAGTCCAAATTTTAGCACATTTTAACATTTTTTTTGGTCAAAAATTACTTTTGACAATTTTTAAATTTTTGATAAAATTTTTATTAGCTTTTTGTTTATTTGATTAAAAAAATCGGTCATTCTTGAGTAAATTATTGTTATTGAACAAAAAAAAATGATAAAATTAATTTTGGCACCACTTAACATGCAAAAGTTAATGAATTTTGGCTCAAATTTGATCCATCAAATGGTGTCGTTTTTACTGAAATAAACATGAAATTTTTTATTTTTTTTACAAATAAATGTTACATCTTTTAAAAAATTAAATTTAAAAGAAAAGATCATAGTTGGTGAAGAAAAAAAAGTTAAAAAAAAAAAAAGGTAAATAAAATAAAAGCTAAAACAAAACGAAAGGCAGCCTAAATATCCAACAATCTAATATTGACCATTTTTTTTTTTTAACCAAAATCTCGCAATCGGGTACTTTACAAATTTTTGGTAAAACTCTCTATTTATTTTTGCCACTGCCCACAAGTCAACCAGAAAAAGGAAACTTCTTTCCCCTTTCTCATCAGCATACACACACACTCTCTCTCTCTTTCTCCCTCTCAAAAATCGATCATTCGCAGGTTTTGTGCATTGGAGGGATCATGATATACGTTGGAGGAGTTCCATTTTGTACTGACCCAGAATCTTCGCCTCAGGTACTCAGTCTTCGCTACTTCGTCAATATCCATAGAACAATATGTACTCCCCCCACGCTTTCCCCTTTTTCTCCCTGGTTCACTGAATCACTCTAAAAGTTGATCGGTTCACTGTTAGCGTCATTACAATTTGACAAGTAAATGGGTTATATATGAAGTTTCTTATATGAATTTATTCTATTAATTCACAAAACCCACCAGCAATTGGTAATTGAAGGGATTTATATGTATGAGATTTCTGTATAGTTTCTATTATGCGTAATCCACAAAATTCAAAATAAATTGCTTCTTTTTGGCTAGATTGGTTGTTCATACTTCAACACCTGTTGAATTAGTGCATTATTTTGTTATAATATTGCGGTGCAGTAGAAAGAATTTGCCATTAGAGATTCAGTTATATTAAGAATGACGAGCTGTTTGTATGTCTTTATTATTCAGGAGGAGGCTCTAGTTATAATTATAAATATATTTTTAAGGTATGGTTTGAAGTGACAAGTTTGCTTGGATTTGATTGTGTGTTTGAAATATTTACATTTAGGAGTCCCTTTGTAGAAATTTGAAATAAGATAACAATTAATTTATTAAATTTTTGGGTAAACATAACCCAACACTCGTGTATTTACCACCCAAAAAAAAAAAAAAAAAAAAATCAAAATCATCTAATTGGCATCAATCTGAATTTGTGCAGTTTAAGTTTGTATATAGGCATGTTTTTCATGATGTTATTGTTGTAATTAAAATTTTATATTATATCTTAAGACTTTTCTGTGTTTTTCAATTATCAATGCACAAAATACAAGAACATGAACATACGCAAAACACAAAAACCAAAGGCGAGCCAAGTGAAAGGATAGGTGCGTCATTCAATTATGAAAACACAGAAACCGCATGCATATATCCAATGTGAATGTGGTTTTAAGTGACCTCAACCAAGTCAAGTTAGAGGCTACCTGGGCTTGGGTTGGTTATAATTTAGCTCGAACAAGCCATTTGCCATCACCCAATTCCTTTGAATGCTTGCAAACTCAAGACAAGTTATGTAAGCAAGGTGGTTGTGGCTGTTGCAAAGGCATTGGTTGGAGGCAATCAGTAGTTTTGGAAATACATTTATTTGATGGACTATTAAACTAATGTCATTCTTGGATTTAACATAATGTTTCACACTTATGCAGAGGGATAAAGTACTTGGTATTTATTGCGTGCTATGGACAGAAGTTTTTTTTTTTTTTTGGTCAAGCCCTAAATTTAACCAAGGGTGACTAGCATGGGATTAAAGACTAACCACAAATCTATTATACAAATCAGCTCAGTTGATTTGACATTTATATTGAACGGTTGAGATTAGATCAGTTCAAATGAACGGCTGAATGTGACAGAGGAGTTAGATGTGGGAGATGGGTATAGGTGTGGGTCCCACGTGCCTTTAGGCACGGGCTACACCTAGTATAACATAAGAATCACCATTAGCAAATCCTGTTTCAGAGCAGACTGTCAAGTCCAATGCCAAACCTGTATACAGTATCGTACAATGAAAGTATCAGAGCATCTGCTACATCCCTGCATATCCCATATAAACATAGCATAAACCATATATGTAAAACAATAGTATGAAACCAAATATCAGAGTCATTATACAAAATAAGTTTCCGTAAAGCTAAAGTGCCCACAATCTGAGTATATACCGAACAAAAAATCTGAAATCCAAGCTGAGACACACTCTAAGATAGCTTGGGATGGCTGCTGCTAGCATCTCGTGGAGTAGCTCCTGCAAAATGGCAGGTGTGAGCTATCTAAAGCCTAGTGGCCTGAACCCAAACGCATGACAAACAAGCGTGCCTAAATCAAGTGACTAGTGATTTATATCAACACGTATAACTAAAACATGATAATAACATACACTTACAATATGCAATGATATCATGTAACAATGCAATGATCAGGACATGTCCTAAGCTCTCCAACCTCGGGAACTAGTGCCTTTACGGTGCTTGACCGAGGTCCTTCGCACCCAAAAGTTATTTCAGTGACGTTCATAGGGGGTGCGTAACACCCGATCTCTGTATATGACAATTATAAATATCCATGCCAATGCTTGAAACCCAATGCTAATGCAAATTGTGCATTTAATCAATAAAATAAACAGGGGCAATTTTGATCAATAGGTCAGTGGTAGCTAGAGATTCCCTTGTATTTAATAGTGTCATAGAGGCATTTGATATTGCTTTTTGTTCCCCGATATTGTTACCATTTCCACACACACACCAAAATAATAATAATAACAATAATAATAATAAATAAATAAATAACAAGAAGATGTCTAGTTATCTAATTTATTATTTTCCTCAATTCTATATCTTGCCAGAATCTTTTTTGCTGTTCAAGCAAGAACTTGTGTGAATAATGGAGCAAACAAGTAACACAACTACATAACTGTTGGAACAAACCTTTCTGAATGGACCTATATCATGAATTTCTCTTGGCCGATTATTTTTTCTCTCGAACTCCTGTTCTTTCTGTGGTGAATAATTGACAGAGATGAAAACATGTTTGATGGGCAGGGAAGTGACATATTGCTTGCTTTAATGGAGCATCCAGTTCTTGTATCCGCCTCAAGTTCATTCAAAGCTATTCCAGAGTGGAAGTTGTCACTTTCTGAAGAATCTGGTTCAGTGATATCAAGACAAAGTAAATGTGTTTATATTTTCCAAAGAGAATACGCGACTGTTAACCCTGCACTTGTGGATGTAGGTTCTTGTCTTTATTTCTTTAAACAAATACAGTTGAATGCTTTGTCGTGGGATTCTAGAAATACTAGAAAGTATAAGAGCAGATCATTCAATCATTGAAATGCTTGCAATAATCTCAACCGGTCAATGAAAGGAAGAAAAGAGGAGATATTATTCAATCCCTTAGGCACTACAGTTTTTCCTCCCTCCAACTCCCACCCCCCCCCACCCTTAAAAAAAAAAAAAAAAAAAAAAATACAGAAAAGGAAAAGACTTGGTGAAATTGCTTGAACCCCTGATTGCTGGCTGAAAGAAATGACATAAATGATGCCCAAAAACTGTGGTAGCTTGGTAGTACCTTAGATTTACATTGCCTTTGGGTACTACGTTATGAAGATCCAACCATCCTTCCTTGCCTTATCCAGTATCCATTATTAGTGGGGCCCAGGACCAACAGGAACTTAGATTTATGGTTCCAGTTGAAAAACAACTGTACAAAATGGCTGTTATTGGTGTGGAAGTAAACCTTTGGTTATGAGATTATTCCATAGTTCCATTGCTAATTGTGTCCTTTACAGTCAGATCTTAATAGTGCAAAAGGTTGTCTTAGCTATTTGGAAATGGGTTTTATCTGAACTGCCTAGTGCATTTCACAGCAAGATGATCCATAATGTGAACTTCATGTGTGCCACATTGCAGTGGAGGTACTATATGGAAGAAGTGTGATACATATTGTTAAACATCAATATGGTCTATAAAGAAAATTGCCTGGATGCATTTCTGTGACCCAATTTTATTGGGTATTTTCTGTAGGATGGTTTGCCAATCATTGTTTTTGTTAGATGGAAAGTGTTGATTTAACATTGTCATAGTCAATGTTTCACAGCCAGCAATCCACTCAATCTTGTGTCCCTTTCCAAATGGATTGTTGTAACCTACTGCATTAGGTATTTATGCTTGCGACCTGATTTTATTGTCTTGTTGAATGATTATCATTGGCATTTTGAGAACTCCTGTCACCATCTTAGTTTTGCAGACTCGTTGCCTGATTCCTGTATCTTAAATGGAAGAATCTAATGCAGCTTTCCTTCTTGATGACAGTCATTACCCATTTTTTTTTTTTTTTTTGACGGGGTGAGAAGTTGGTAACAACCCTGCTAATCACCCTTGCATGTAGCCAGGTCAGTGTGATTTCTATTGACTCCAAACATTTTTATTTCTCACAAAATTTGCTCTAAATCTTTTATAGTAGCGATTCTTTTCTTTCTTGCCTTATGTCTTGATTTGGTTCAATCACCACATAGATCGGAGTTTCATGCACCGGGTGTCTTTTTACAGTCAAGCAACGACCAACTGAAACATGTACCCTTGTTTTATCCTTAAAAAGTAAAAGTGAACTATCTTGTTGCCAAATCCCAAATGGATTTTGCAATGTCAGTTTGGGATAGCTTTGCTCAAGTCTACTAATGTAATTGTCGGTTGGTCGGGTTCTTGTTTTACAATTGATCATTGAAGATTTCTCTTTTGGCATACCCATTCTCCATCAAGTGTTTTATGTATTTCTCAACTTACTTGAACTGAATATATGTGTCCTTTTATGCCTCCTTAAAAGTTAGTTGGCACTGATGAAGCAACAACCTGTGTGGGTCTCGCCATTCGGAACCGCACAAGTGGAATGTATGGATATATTTTATAAAAACAATTCTGGATTTTTTTCGGAAATGCTTATTTGATTCTGAATCTCTAACCCCTTTGTTCTGATACCTTGATCGCAGGATCTCTGTTGCCCACATGGATTCACCAAAAGTAGTTGATGTTGGTCTCACCCAGATGTTGACTTTAGTTGTCAATCAAAGTTCTGATATCATGTTGGATGTATTCTTCTCAATTTTCTCAAAAATCTTCTTGTTAGTGTTAACAATTATTTATATATTGACTATGTATGTCTGCATGATGTGTAACCTCTGCAAGGGTATACAATGCAGGTCCATCTAATTGGTGGTTTTAACGATGCCCCACCTCAAGTCTGGTCCAGGATCCTCTACTTTGTCTTAGATTTTCCAGAGATGTAATTGAATGGTCATGACAGAATTATTGAGATTGAATGAATTGAATCTGCATGCAGTGTGCCAATGGTGATGGTAGATCAGAAAGCAAGGAAAAGGTGGAAGGCTATTCCTTTGCTTTGTGCTCCAAGATTGTTGAAACATTGCAAAAGAGGGGGGAAAGATTTCACCTTCAAACCCTTCATGTTCTTGGGCACAACACCAGACAGGATTCTGAAGGCAACGCGTACCCCATTTTGAATGGATTCCTGGTCAGCTTCATTTTAGCGAACTTGTTTTCCTGTTACGGTTTAGCATTTCAACTCAACAATGATTGGTTGTAACTAAAGCAAAAATCCCCACTCACAGAAGGGTCTGATAGAGGAAGTAGGCAGGCAGCTTAGCCCCCCCCCCCAACTCTTTTGCGGAGTGGATGATTCCTGGTATTCAAACTCATGCCATGGCATGATGTAGATAGCACTTGCCAATGTGCCAGGTCATTAGCGTCCATTTTGTCCTGGCCATTTTTCCACTTGATGTTGCCCAAGGTGTGAAAGGCATGACTACTTGACATCATTCTCACCTTCCTTCAGCTTATCACTGATAGTCCATTGAGTTCTGTGACAAAATTCTTATCCTGAGTTCCTTTTATCTCTTAAAAGACTTCTCATAAACGTACTTTCCCTTATGCGATCTTGATTAGCGTTCAAGTACAATGATGTTTTCCTAATTTACATGACTCGCAATTTAATGATTGTACCTCACTCACAATTTAATAAAAAGATGGTTTAGAAGTGTAAGTCGAAATTTATATAAATGAACAGAAAATTGATGATAAAGTATTAAACAAATTATTATTTTTGTACATCATGCTTTATTGTAATGTGGTGGACCATAGAACTTCTACCAATAAATGTAAACTTTCCAATTGCTTTGTTGGAAAAAAAAAAAAAAAGAAAAGAAAAGAAAAGAAAAAAGAATAAGAAAAAAGGACAGAAATGTTGTTCATGTGGTAAATTCTTGACCATGGGATATTTCTAGCCTGTGGATCCCATCTGCCACGACCCAACACAAACAACCCCCCCTCCCAATCCCAAAAAAAAAAAAAAAGAAAGAAAAAATCCGTGGGGGTGGCATTCTCTGTATAGCAGAGGCTTTTATCCGCATTTTAAAATACAGGTCTTTTTCATTTCTCACTATTTTCAGGTAGAAACTTCTACTGGCTCACTCATCCCTGCCAGCTTTGATAGAAAGTCAAGATGTCCGGATGAAATAGTCAGAAGAATCCGAGTATCTGCATCTTTTGAGGACCCCAGTTGGAATGACAGGTTGTTAGATACATACGACACTCAGACTGACCGATTCATCATTGCCCCATGCTCCTGGTAAAATATTGCTCCACACTTTCTACTTCTTTTGAGTCCATTCGTTTTACCTGAAATGCTTTACTTACCAGAAAGAAGAGAATTTTTACTCAGTTTTGCTCGTGTTTGTCTTTCCTGCAATTTTTAGGACTTCCTTTTCTTTCTCTCTCCTTGTGTGAATTTATGCTCGTTGTGTTCTTTATATGGAAATCCGAGGCTAGGGGAGCATTCCCTTGACTCATACTGATTTAACTGTTCTGGATTTGTCCATTGAATACCTTATTGATACAAGGCAGCTTATAGTGACATTTTGCATCTTTTACAACTCGCAGGACCAAATGGCTATTAGATATTGCTTTGTCAGTGTGGCAACTGTCTGATTCAGAAATCCTCCTTTCTTGTTCTACTTCACCTTTTGCTGAGGGCCCAGATTTTGTGGATAATGAAAAAAGGTACATCATTCATCCCAGGGTTTTGCATGAGCTCTTGCATTATATAGTTTCCAATTTTCCAATAATGATAAGATAAATGGGCATTCAATTCTTTAATAAAAAATGTATTGGACGCTGGAGTTAATTCACAGGACCAGCAAGAGTCTAATAGGTGCTTTATATTGAATTATACGTTCCAGATGGTGTTTGGAAGTTGTTCACTGTAGTTGACTGATGATTCTGTCACTTTCTGTTTCTGGTCACTTTATGATATTTTATTATTCTTGAGAATTTGATTAGTTTTCATATTAAAATGGCATAAACATTGCATGGATGGGAAGGGTACTTGTAGAAATTGTAAGCCTGAAAATGGTTAACTAAATTACAGATCCTGTTCTCAGCAACATATATATATAAATGTAGAAATATATTTAATCATGAAACCTCTAAAGAATAAGTCCCAAAGCACTCTGCCTACAGTTTGAAGGGCATATTTGACGTGATAGAACCATTAACTATTTCCTTTCTTCAGGCTGTGTGCTTATTTGATTCAACATCCAGACTGGAGAGAGACTTTTCCTATGAAGCAGCCACGTGTATTCGAGAGGACCGCCAGTGGAACATGGACGAGGAAATGAGTAAAAATGTCCTCTGATCAACTTACTCATCTTGCTATTTATCCCATTTGAGAAGTAACTCTCCCCTTGGCATTGTTGGGGCAAAAGGCTAAATAAATGTACACTAATTTTTACCTCTTCCACGAGGATATACCTACGTATAGCTCATGTCCCGAACCAAAATTCATTTAGTAGTATATTAATCCCAATCTGGATGTAACTCTTGTATTGACAATATAACGGGGGCTTAATGTGCGTTTTTATTTCTTTTCTATATGCACGAATTTGAGCAGATTTTTTGTCCTTTTTGGAGGAAAAGGGGGTACGTATTGAGTAATTAAGCAACGATGCTTTACACTCCTTGTTGGGGGATTCTAATGAAATTAGTGTTTCACCTTTTTCATTGTGACGATGAGTTTGACCTCCCTAGATCGGTAGTTATAAATCAAATTGAATATTTCGCAATGACTGGGAATCCTATAATTATGGTTACGAGATTTTTTTTTTTTTGTTGGTAATTTGGGTTACATGATGTTGTTATGTTGGTTGCTTTTTCTTACTCTTTCACTAAAAGGGGGGGGGGGGGGGTCTGGATCTCAATGACTAAAACGAGTGCTAGTTGTGACTATTTCTAAATCAGGTAACCAAATCAAGTGACCCAATGCCTTTGAAATTATATAGCTGAATGTGCATTTACATTGCCCCATAGTCAAAAAGTATATTGCATTGGATTTGTAAGAAATTATAACTTTGGGAGATTAGATTGCTTGGTATTCAAATTATTGCCCGTCGCTCCAGGTCTAGGTTGCAATTTCAAAGTGCATGCCCCTTTATTGGCTTATGCGAGCCAACACTTTCTAGGTAATTGAGCAGGCAGCATTTTGATAATTTTGTTTCTAATGTGCTTACTATTTACAAGCTTATCATAACAAACTTGTCACCAGTATTTTGGGATGTCCAGAAAATAAATTTGGATTTAGATTTAGAAGTAAAATGGTTATTTTATGTGTTAAAGATTAATTTGAAATTTGTTAAAACTAATATGAAACTAGTTAAGTAATACATTTTCTGGCTTTTAGTATGCTTAAAATGCGAATTTAGATAAAAAAAAAAAAAAAACAAAAGACAAACAAACTTATGGGTAAAGTGATTATTTTATTATCAAAATTTGAATCAATCTAAAATTTACTAAATTGATATACTAAACCTTTTGGAATACCGAAAATACAAATCTAACCAATAA
>QLOD02000013.1:37641217-37674885 GCA_003260245.2 Sideroxylon spinosum | reverse complement strand
TATGGAGGAACTTAAGACTCTTACCGTAGTCCTTCTCTCTCTGTACAGAGCGAAGAGCGGGGCAAATACGATCACTTATATATACTGACACAATGAAGTCATTCTCACAAACTATATATTAACAGAAGTTTTCTGAATGGTCTCGATTCTAAAAGATCGAACAAGAATTGGCCAGCTAAGGGATGATGAAAAGCGTATTATTTTTATTCTCGGGAAAGCATAAATTTGACTTCTAGTGCATGAAACAACACTCTTCTAAATTAATTTTTGATAATGTCGTCTACGAGAACAAGGATTTTTTTTTTTTTTTTAAAACCTCTGTGATTCTTGTAGCTAGCTTAGTGGCGTAAATGGACAGCGATTCTAATATTATACAAATTCGAACACACTGTCTTATTTTTGGGAGTAAAAAAATAATAATAAATAAATAATGAAGTACCCACAAGGTCACAAAAAAATAATAATGAATAAATAATGAAGTACCACAATCTCGCATATGTTCAGGCATATGATTTAATTAAACTTTCAAGTCCAGTTAAAGACCGCTGTTGGGTCAAATCATGCAACCAATTATTGCCACACCATGATTATTATAAGAATAATATATATATAATTGCGTGATACACTGTTGGAAACAAGATAATTTACCCATAAAAAAAACAAGATAATTTAATTTAATGTCTTAAGTAATTAATTTATTAATTAGTTCTGTCATTTCTATTTTGTCTTTGGTGGGTTATAATTGGTAAGTATCATTTTAACATATTTATTAACTCAACTCTTCTTCCTTTTTTTTTTTCCCCTCCGTCTTCTCAATTTTAACCTTTTATTAATTAATTTTTATGCACAGGTGGCAAGCTAAGTGGAGGAGTTAACAAGGAAGGAATTGCCTTTTACAACCGCCTGATCAATGAACTCCTAGCACGGGGTTTTGAGTTCTCTTTTGATCATCCCTTTTTTTTATAAATTTGTAGACCAACTCATCTTGCTCTTATATTGGATTGGTGGACTTCTAGATGTTTGGTTTTGAATTTACAGATTTGGCTATGAGCAAGAGAAGGATTTAGTTTTTTTTTTTTTTTTATAACAAGAAGGATTTAGTTAGTACAGCATAAATTTGGAATTTAAGACTGAATTGGTCGCTATTCAAATTAAAGAGATAATAAATTTAAGCAAGAAAAAAATAAATAAATAAATAAAAGGACGATGTATATTATCATAATTTTCTTATTATAAAACCTCGTATGTTTACGTATATTTCTTAATTTGTGAACATACAGGTCTGAAACCTAGTGTAACAATCTTTCATTGGGATCTTCCTCAAGCTCTGGAAGATGAGTATGGTGGCTTTTTGAGCCCTCGCATTGTGTAAGTAAAAATTTCTCATTCACTAATTCTCAGAATATTAGTAATTGGACAGGTGTGTATATATATCTCATTAATATTAATATGCTATACATATATCTTCTTATATATTCTTGGTGTTTTCACTTCTAAATCATGCCAATGAATTAGTTTCCATAGAATTTAAAAAGAAAAGAGAGAGAAAATATCAACATTAAATTAATTGATGTTCATCTGTGCTGCCTCATGAGGGAATGATGATCTTGTACCCCACGTGTCTTTTTTTTTTTTTTTTTTCTCCAAAGAAGCATGGGGACTCTTCTTCCAGATTGCGAAATCGTTCTAAGGGGTGTTCATATATATAAAAACATAATATTTGTGAATATATATATAATAGTTAAGAATTGAAGATATAGCAGGCTAAAGATTTTAAAGGGAAAATAAGTGTTGAAACATTTAAGCGTTCTTGATTTTCACAAGGGTATTATTGATTTTACCAGCCATGCCAGTGAGTTCCCAAAGCACAACACAACCATGCAAGGATCAAGTTAGCAAAGCATAGATGGGGTTACGGTGTTCCATAATTACTGGAATTACTATACATATCTTATATTCTACAATTACAAAATTTTAATATGAATATTTTAACGCTCGTATTATTGTAAAACTATTATTTTTCTGAATAAGTCTATAATTACTGTTGACTGCATAAGTACTTTTCTCTTCCTCTTCTATCTCTAAAAATTTTGAAGATTGGATCTTCCTCTTCTATCTCTAAAAATTTTGAAGATTGGATCTCAAGATTATTATTTTAAGAGATATTGCCATTTTAATGTCAGGAATGATTTTCAAGACTTTTCAGAGCTTTGTTTCAAAGAGTTTGGAGATCGAGTTAAGCATTGGGTCACCATGAATGAGCCATCTACTTTCAGCAGTCAAGGTTATGACACGGGCACTCATGCACCAGGTCGATGTTCAGCCTGGATGAATAATGGATTTCCTGCTGGAAACTCCGCAATTGAACCTTATATAGTTGCTCACAACTTACTCCTTTCTCATGCAGCGGCGGTAAAACTATACAAGGACAAATATCAGGTGAACAAGAGGTTCTATCTAAATAATTTTATATCACTACAAATCAATCTTTAATTTATTTATTTTAAAGATTCTTAACAATAACTAAATTGACTGAAATAATTGTCATTTTTTTTTATCAAAACCGGTTTTCTGAGCAACTATGTTCTCAATGGCATCATATATATGTTATATGTAACTTTATATATATATAGTCACAAATGCAACATAACGTCACAAATTTAATTTCTTTTGTCGGCGAGACATGGTGCAGGCATATCAAAAGGGCCAGATAGGGATAACCATTGTGACTCATTGGTTCGTGCCCTATTCCAGGTCCAAACCCAACCGTGATGCAGCTCAGCGGGCTCTTGATTTTATGTATGGATGGTAAGTATATATCTTTGACATCAAAATATATATTTTTGCAACCCTCATTTTTGTTGCTCCAAAAGGTACTTAGAACAACCAGATTTGTAACCACCCTAAAATTAAGGGTTTGGGATTAACATACATTACTCTTTCAAATTTAATAGTTAACATATAATTCTTTTACATTTTTGACTAAATTGTTATTAAGTATAACTAATTTTGTACCTCGCATTTTAAAATTAATTTGAGTAAAAAAAAATTTATACAAAAATTTACAAATAAAAGTATTTACCCCATATTGTAGGTTCAAAAAGAGGCTTAATATAAAATTCAATGACAAATTAATAATTTATTATCACAAATATTTATTATTAAAACCTTTAATTAAAAATAAATAATTTAATTTTAAATTAATAATTTATTATTACAAATTTGGATCCGTGAATACTTTATAAAAATTAATTTTATTCTCAAATAAAATAAATTTATATTAAATTACATGAATGAATTATTATACTTCAAGTTTAAAATTGTCTTATACCCATAAGTGTCAGTAGCTTAACGTTTACCATTATAATTCTTTAAATCCAAACCTACCATTATAGTGAAGTGTAGTTATCTATAAATTTAATTACAGCAAGAAGCTGTTCTAACAAAAAATTCTTAGAAATTTTGATGTTTATGTGTGGAGATACACTGAATAATTATGAAGATTTATAACTAGATCCATTTGTATTCTGATAGGTATATCCACCCAATAACATATGGGGTGATTACCCACAAAGCATGCGTAGACTTGTCCGTGAAAGATTACCAAAATTCACTCCAGAGGAAGCTGCCATGTTGAAGGGATCCTATGATTTCCTTGGACTAAACTACTACACTACGAATTATGCTTCTAACCTTCGCTTTGTAAACACTATCAATGTCAGCTACTCAACAGATTCACATAGTAATCTTACAGGTACGTAATTTCACATTAAAATAGGAAGTCACTTCTTTCACTATTATTTGCTTGAGAATTCACTCAAAAAAAAAAAAAAAAAAAAAAAGCTCGAAAACAAAAAATCTCTCTCAAAATTAGAAATGTACTCTCCTAATTCTAATAATATGGGATTACATATTTTTGCTTACATACTAATCACATCTCTTTCTTTATTGTTTTTTATTTACAGGGGTGCGAAATGGCAAACCTATTGGAAAACCGGTAAATAGACACATAAAGAAAAAGTAGATCAAATATGTCTGCATATATAGAAACTAATAGAAAAATGCATACACACTATGAGACCATTTTTTTTTTTTTTTTCTTGTTCTCCTAAATAGTCTAAACTTCTTGTTCTTATTTTTCAGACCGCAATGAGTACATTTTATATCTATCCAAAAGGACTTGAGGAGCTTCTTATTTATACAAAGGAGAAATACAACAACCCAACTATTTACATCACGGAGAATGGTAAGCAAAAAAATATATGATCACATCTTTATATATATAGATATTAATTTACACAATTTATCATTGTTTCTTTTGACTATTGCATCTGCGCTTGTACATATATGTTTAAAGAAATGAAATAACGTATTTATAGAGTTTTTTTTTTCCTCCTTTTCCATTTTTTTTTATTTTAAAAACTATTTCAGGCATGGGTGATGCTGATAACGTCACAGCCAAAGAGGGAATAAAGGATACTACCAGAATATACTTTTACCGCGGCCATCTTGCGGCTGTTCAAAATGCCATCAAGTTGAGTTCACTTTTAAGCTTTAATTACTTGGCCACTGTAGGGCTTTTGTTTACCGGATGTAAAAGGAGGATTCAAGATGGACCACGATAATTGATAGTTGACTTTTAAGTTTATGTTTAATTTGTGGGTTTAAGGCCAAGTTTCCTTGAACGAAAAAAGTGCAATTTTTAGTTTTTTTTTTTTTTTACTCGATAACTTTTAAATTTTATAATTTTTTGCCTAAAATATTTTTAAAAAATTCTTAGCTTTTTATCAAATAATTAAAAGTTATTGAAAGTTTTTTTAATTTTTTTTTATGAAATAACCAAAAGTTACTAAAAGTTAAATATTTAAAAATACATATATATATATATATATATATAAATGTGTGTTTGCAACCAGCTTTAACTAAGGTCTCACGTGTAAACTTAAGAAGTGTTTTGGCTTTTAATTAATTAGTTTTTTTTTTTTTGAAATATCCAAAATTATTCTTTTTATATTTAAAATTTTTAAAACTATGAAAGAAAAATATGTCAAATGCTAATTAAATAAAATAAAATAAAGAATACCTAAAAATCTAACTTTTTTTTTTTTTTTTTTCAAACTAAGCCCAAACTACAGTAAGCTTTCTCCTTTATTCAAGGTTGTGCTTTTGTGTGAAATCGTCCATTACGTATTATATATATAGTATGGTTAATTGTTGTATATGCTTCATTTCATGGAACCAGCTTCGCCATTTTATTATTAAAGGTTAACTGTACTGTTTATTAAATTTTGGCAGGGCTGGTGTGAAGGTTAAAGGTTTCTTTGGTTGGTCATTTCTGGACAATTTCGAATGGGGTTCGGGATACACCATAAGATTTGGCATAGTCTACGTCGATTACAAAAACAACCTCAAAAGATACCCAAAACATTCAGCGTTTTGGTTTAAGAAGTTCCTCCTTAAATAGCCAGTGTGTGCTTTGCAGTTAATGGTTCTATTAAATAAGTTGTTGCCACGTTATTTTGTGTTATCAAATTAAAAGGTGGCAACTCAGTGGTCTGTTTTGTTTCAAGTGACAATAACGAGGATGTCCTTTTTCAGTTCTTTTGTGCCAATAAAATATACATGTGTTTTGCTTTTAATTTGCTTTTCTTTTTCGACGGTGAAATGTGTCGCCATAGGGCATTGGAGGGGTGATTTTCATGAACAAACCATCAAACCATTTTTTTTTGGTTTGCTTATTTGTTTCTTGACCATCGCTGCAACTTTTGCACGCAATATGCACGATTACTCTGAGAGGGTTTTCCTAGATTCTTCTTGAGAAACCAATTTAAGGGAACATGATTCCAGGTGATAGGAAAAATATCTCTACTAATATGGATGCTCTCCTCTGTACGTAATTTCCATTCCACAATCACTTGTTACAGAGATGAAAATGATTTTGGTAAAGGTTGTTTAACCATGTAGGTTCAGTTGCTAATAGTCTGGCTTGAGGGGGGGTTAATATGGTTGGTTTTGATTCCGATTTTGGAAGTTTACGTCTCTATTTGAACAAGAAATGTTACACGAAAAATGAAAGGAATTTGCTAACCCTCGAGTTCACACTCTTTTTTGATCTGTTTTGGTAATGTTGATAATTGGTTTGGTTTTAAATTTCGACCAATACTATTAGTATCGTTGTTACATAACGTTTTAGACTTTATCGTTTTCATTAAATCTTTGTTTTTTATCAGTTATATTTTTGTTACGTCTCGTTATTTTTCGTTACCATTATACTGATCGTTATCACATTTTAAAATCATGATATGGCTAGACTTACGGATGCCTCGCGCATGCTAGGCCAAATACTCCCTCGGCTTAAAAAATTATAAGAAATGCGCTTTGGTAAAGAAACGTCGATTGGTGCAAATATTGCATCGTCACGCGATTCCAATTCACCGCCTCTGCTGCAAATACACGAGTCAATAACCATTACCTTTCTTTGCCCCCAAATGACTGTCCACGGCGAAGAAGGAAAGGCACTCATATGCAGTCTAGCTGTAGTTGGCCACAATTTACCCCTTTCTCATGCAGCAGCTGCCAGATTATATAAAGAAAAGTATCAGGTGAGCGTGAGGTGCCATATAATTAATTGTACACTACTGCAAATCACAAGAAGGCATTTATAGATAATATACATCTCGTTGATACATATGCTTATAAATATGATGAGAGATGTATATATGTATGTAATAAAATACATCTCATTTCAAAAATAACCTTATCATAAATTAAAACCAAAGGCTAAGATTAAATTTCAATTTCCAATTAATGACTCAAATTTATACATATCAAATTTTCTTTTCAAATTCCCACCTAATCACTTTTAAACAAAACTGTCACCGGTCAATCAGTCTAAACCATTCTCTGTGTGTGTGTGCGCTCTAACAAATCACCCAACCACTCCCTTATTCTCTTTCTCCCTCGCCTGCCACTGCCATGGACAGCTACAACCGTGGACTACTATTTTAACCATCTCTGCTGGTACCCTTTCTCTATCTCTCTCTAAAACAATAACTTTACAGATATCTTTCTTTCCATATGTCAAAAATCTACAAATCAATCGTTTCTTTCTCATATATCAAAAATCAAATAATAGTCAAATTTTAGAAGTCAAACCTTGGAGACATACCTAGATGACTAGGAACGAAGGCCTTGAGACTTACCCATTAGCGACGGCAGCGGCACCATCGTGGTCCGACACGTCGACGGGGAAGTCGCAGTTGCGGTGGCCCGTAACTCTTCCTGATGGAAGATCTGTCGCTGCTACTAATCCTTCCTTCATAGACGCCGCCAATCTCTATTTCTCCACTACAACAACTGTAGAAAAGAATTTGTTATTCTAGAGTTGTTTGTGGTGTGCCGTAGAGAGAGAGATATAGAGAGTGTGGAAACCAGAGAAAGTAGAAGTTGGATCTCAGAGAGAAATGGAAAACACTAATTTGTGTTGGTGGTGATGGGAATAAGATCGGAAAAGAGCAAATGGATAGTAGTGGGGTTGCTATTCAAAACCAATCCCAGAGGCGAAGGCAAAGCAAACTCGACGAATAAATCTGGAACCGTGATTGAGTTTACAGACTAGACGGCTACTACTTTTCTAGGGACAGTGCTAAAATTTTCTGCACCTTACCCAAGTCCTTGTCACGACGTGTGATTAGCTAAATCACCTTCTTAAACCAAAAAAAAAAAAAATGAATTTGTATAATTTTGGTTTGTCCAACAATTTTTTAAGTGATAAGAAGTTATAAAATTTAACAAAATTTATAAGTTTGTAATTTTTATAGTGAAATAAAAAGTGAATAATTTTTAAAAATTACATATTTAAATTTATCTAAACTATTTAATAGGTGATAAAATTTAAAATAATTAAATCTAATATATTAAGTTATCTAAAATTTAAAATTTTTAAATATTAAATCTAAAATTTAAAATATATTAAATGTGAAATTTTAAATTTTAAATATTAAGTTATGTGATTTTTTTTATAGATAATTAAATATCTAAAATTAATAATTTCTCTTTTCTACCTACAACCACTTATTGCTTATTTTTAAATATTAAATTATCTAATTTTTGTATGGATACTTATCTAAATGTAAACTCTCATTTGGGATTAAAAAAATCTAATCAATTTGTTTACATATTTAAATTTGTCTAAACTATTTAATAGGTGATAAAATTTAAAATAATTAAATCTAATATATTAAGTTATCTAAAATTCAAAATATATTAAATCTAAAACTTAAAATTTTAAATATTAAGTTATTTGATAGATAATTATCTAAATATAAACTCTAATTTAGGATAAGAAAAATCTAATCAATTTAATTACATATCTGAACTTACCTAAACTATTTAATAGGTGGTAAATTTTAAATATCTAAAATTAATGATTTCTTTTTGCTACCACTGATTGTTTATTTTTAAATATTAAATTATCTAATTTTTTTTATAGATAGTTATCTAAATAAATTTAATTTAATATATATAATTTTAAAATTTTTTATTTGAAATAATTCTTTTTAATTCATAACCTTGGAAGTTTTAGATATACACTAATTAATTAAATCTAATATACAACAAAAATCAATTATAATACATTTTTTAGTGAGCCGTCCCAAACTGTACGCTCGTGTTCATTGCAATAAATTTTCTACAATTTAAATTTCAAGAAAATTGTTCAAGAAAACTAAAGTTCATGTTTTCTTCAAAAAAATCTGTCTTACCCGGTTGGTTCTTAATTATCAAAAGAAATGACCAAACCAAGTGTCAAAAGTTGGGCAGCTTAATACATTTTTTATGTGAATAACTATCGTAAACTCTGTAATAATAAATAAAAAAATATAATAAGCAAAAATAATAGGAAAATAAATATTTAAAATTTGTACTAATACGAAAGAATTAAGGAAATAAGAAAATAAATATTTCAAATTCGTTGACATACAAATCCTTGTCTACTCTTATCATATTAATTTGTTACGTTACATTTTTTTATACTTACCTTATTTTTTATTCTCTTATTTTATTTTTAAGGGTTGGTTGGATATATGAGCCTAGAAGGAATTTAAGACATTAAATATAAATAAAAAAATAACATTAGTGGAATATTATGAAGGTTGAAATTATGAGATTGGTTAGATTAATGAGATATTATTAGAATATTATCAAGTATATTTTGTTTAAGGATTTAGAATGAAATTTAAGAATTTATTATTGAATAAAATCTTAGAGATTCTAAAATTAGTTGTTTATTATGTTTTGATGTTTTATCTATTAACAAGAGTATTAGATCTTTTTATTATATTTTAATAAATAAAAGTGAATTTGAATAGTAGTATGAAAGTTTATTTATAAATATTTAGAATCTTTACTCTCAACACAAAAAGAAAAAAAACCTAAATTTTAGGCTAACATGAACATAAAAAAGAAATTTATATTTAAGAAGAATAGTCAAGTATAGTTATTTAAAAGAAAAACCATGATATGGTAACGTAATTGTAGGTTTAAAAGGAGAAACTGCTATATGATAAAGCGATTTTAGGGTTTGCAGTTTCATTAGTATTTTTACAATTAGTTTTTTTGGCATAGTATTTGGACAAATTGTTTGGTTTTCAACAACAAAACAGAGAAAGAGGTCAAAACTGTCACTCAAATTATCTCCATACCAATTTTTGCAAATTCATTTTAGGATAAGAGTTAACTAAGGATCAACCCATTTGGTAAAATCTTTTCTTTTCAATTGAATGTTGTTTTAGTCAATTTATAGGATTTTGGTCTCATTTAGTTAATTTTCATCTTCTTTTATTCCAATTTAATTGCTTTTAGTAATACTCTACACCTGTTTGCCAAAATGAATTCACATTTATAGAAAAAGTGAATCATTTTTTTTGGTTATTTTTATTATTTTGATATCTTTTAGTTACTTATCCAAAATAAAATTTTGGACACTATTGTAAACTGTTTTTGCATAATTTTTTCTAAGTAGTGGTTAACCACCATCCAAGTTATTGTTAACCATATTCAAGATATTAAATTAATATTACTATATTAATATATTAAAATTTTTTAGTCAAAAAAAATTTATTTAACTACGATAAATATTATTATTAATTTGTTTTTATCACTAAAATCTCATTTTCTATAAAACAAATAATTTTTTGTGCTTTTAGGCACTAGAAAATAGCAGATTGCTTCGATTGGAAGAGCCATTTGATAACGCAGTTATTTTTTTGTTTTTATTTATCTATTTACTAGCAAACTTAAAAGCTCTTAAACTAAAAGAGAAAAATCAAATTTAGTTAAAAAAAGAAAAAGAAAAAGAAATTGCCTATGTGATTTATAAAAAATAACTAATTTGCCAAACTACAGGCTTCACTGGATAACCAAAAATAAAGACTTTTTCCCTTATCTTGAGTTTTGTTTTATTAAACTTTGATTTTCTTTTCATTTTTTTTATCTTACACGTGTTTTCTTTTATTGTAATTTTTTTCTTTTTATAAATGTAAATCAAAATAATGTTATGCCAGTTGTCAAAAATAAAAAATTAAAATGTTATCATTTAGCACGTGATCGTGGTACGTACAGTGCGACCACCTTCATGGAATCCTAAATGGCATCCCATTTTTTTCTATATAGAATCCCAAAACATACAGTTGATGTCGTTTATTTTTTATATGTTTTTTTTTTTTGTTTTTCAGTTGTCGTTTTTTTTAAATGAAAACTGAAACTGCATTACAAAATATAATTTTGTTTAAAATTATTTTTTTAAATCTGTCAAATTATTTTTTCTTCTAATCACTAATGCTATGGTTCCTTTTGATTGGCATATAGGATTCAAATAGATAATTAATATCATAACATAATTTAATCAAATATACCATGAGATTAACTTTTTTAATGTGATATTATTTTTTTTCATGTTTGGTTGGTGGAGATGTAAAAAGTGAAATAAAAATATAATTTGATAAGGTATTTGACTTAAATTAATTCTGAATGTTTAAATTTTGACACAATCAAACTAATCCCAAAATGTAGGTATAAAATATGCAATGGTGTAAAACTTACCTCCTAAGGGGTTGATGCTTTTGGAACATAACTATCCCCATTGATTATTCTTAGAGTTAGAGAAAAATTCTTAGTTTAAGTGAGTAAGTCAAGCAAATATTTAAGCATAAAATTAGAAACGGGTTGAGCACTTCTCTATGGTACAACAATTGGTATCTATTGAGATTTCTTATACACAAATATGGTATGAGAGTGGCTTATGATGTGAGATTCACTAAAATTGCCATTGTTTCGAAAGTTATAAGAGAAAACTCTTGGGCTTGATAATTTCTTAATACATGGAAGTTTCAAGAAATCAATAGAAATTCTCTTGATTGTTCTTCATGCATGTTAAGGCAAGATTAATTCATATGGACTATCTCTCTGATATCTACATACTCAATTGCAGTTACTTAGAAAAGTTTAAGAGGAACTCATCTAAAGGTATATTGGTACAAATTGTTATGGTTTCCAAAGCAGATACTAAGGCATAGCCTTATCCTTTAGCTAGCAATAAAAGAAAAGCTAAACATAAAAAATAAGCTTCTCAAATAGGAACTAATAAGTAATAACAGATGAAAACTTTGCAATGAAGATGAAAAGAATCTAGATCACTTATTTATCAAGTGTAAATACTCAGTTGGATTTTGACCCTAAGTATATGAGTTGTGTCAAAATACCAGCACCAAAATTAGAGGAGTGAAGTAAATTGGTTCTTTGATATTGTTAATGGAAAATCTCTTCTAAATACCATAAGAAAACTTGCGTGGTCAGCTACTATCTATCGCTTATGACTGGTGCATAATAGCAAAATATTCAAAGGCATTTCACCATCTCCTGCTCATTTGCTTAGACTCGTCAAAGAAGAGATTTGATGGAAAGTATCCCAAATTAGTATACGATGTACAGAAGTAAATAGAGAAATATGTACAAAATAGAATATACCTATAAAAATATAATGTAATTCAAGAGTATGTCCTTTAAATATTATAATTTTCTTCCGTAACCCAAATGAGAAGCTTACTTACCAAAAAAAAATTTAATAATAATAAAATATATCTCCATACTGTATAAAAGTCCACCTTAGAACTTAATGATTAAAGCAATTTTACACAACTAAATACAAGATAAGATGAACTTAACGTATAACTAAGATAGTGTTTAGATAGTAAAAAAGTAGAGAAAAAAATACAAAATATTGAGTAAAAGTGATATGTAATGGAATTTAATTGTACGAAAATACAAAAAAAAATTAGTAAAAACTAGCAAATTTTAGTGTGTTTTAGGTTTCCAGATAACCCCTTACAATAGTGTGTCATTTAAAATTAAAATTACAACCAAAGTTTTTTTATGGAATTATATGTTATAAGATAGAGTAAACGATTTAGGTATAGTAGAACATATCGAATATCAAAACTTTAATAAGTTATTTTCTGACTTAAAAGGTAAAAAGTTTATGAGATTTTTAGTAGAAGAATTATTTTTCTAGATAGGTTTCATCAAATCTTATATCTTAAACCTCAAAGTTTCTAGCTATGTTTGAAAAAAAATTAATTTTTTAATATATTAATTTACTATTTATTTGAGATATTATATTTCATAAATTTAAAAATATTTTAAAATACAAGAAAATAATTCTAATTATTTAGAAAGAAAAAATTAAAAAATTAAAAAATTGACTCCCCACCAAAACGTAAATATATGGGCTTATTTGATAACGCCGTCGTTTTTGTATTATTATTTTTCTGTTGTCATTGTATGTTTTGTGTTTTGTGTTACTATTTATTTTTTCTGAATTGAAAACTAAAACTATGTTTGGAAACGCAATTTCGTTTATAATTATTAATTTTTTATTTTCATAAAATATTTAATTTTATTAGTTTCTAAAAGATTAATAGGATTTAAAAAAGTATTTCATATTAATGTAATTATATAATAATAATTTTACTATTTTATTTACTAAAATATATTTCATAATAATTTAAATAATTTAATTATGATATTATTAAAAATACTTTAATAAAATATATTTAATATAATTTAAAAATAAATAAAATAAATTAATTATCAAATTTAATTTATTTAATTAATCTAATTATGATATTTATTATAAACATTTAACAAAATATATTCAATATTACTTAAATTAAATATATTTAATTATAAAATTTAATTTAAAAATTAATTAATTTAATTTTATTATTTATTAAGAATAATTTAGCAAAATATATTTTATAATAATTAAATTGATTACTAAATTAGATTATTTATTTAATAAAATAAATTTTATTAAATTATTTTTAATAAAATGATAGTTAAATTAAATTATATTTTATCAAATTATTTAATAAAATGTATTTTATATTAATTAAATTGAATTAATTATAGATTTAAATTATAATTTTTGATTTATTAAAAATAAATTAATAAAATATATTATATCTTTATTTATATAATTTATTTAATTAAATTATATTATTTATTAAATATGATTTTAGTTTCATGAAATATTTAAATAAAGTAAGTTATTTTTATATGATTAAAAAAATAGATAAAGTAATAAAATAGATAAAATTATTTGTAATAGAAAAAGAAGACAGAGTAAGAAATCTTTTTTTTGTTTTTGTATTTTTGTTTAAGTTTTTATTTTTTTGAAAACAAAAAAATATAAATAAATTTAATAAATATGTTTTTATTATTAATTTATAAAATTTTAAAAATATAAAAAAAAAACAGAAAATAAAAATGTTACCAATTCGTATCCGTCAAACACCGAAACACGTTTTACACAGTTGGGGGAGGAGTGAAAAAGTGATGTATATGACTGCAAAATAATTCATTTCTGCCTGCCTTACATGGACTCTGGTAACATCACATCGGGAAATAGGGGCGCTGATATTGGCATCAAAGGCATCCCGCTAATAATTTACATCGTACAACGCAAACAACTTTTCAAATCTTCGCCGTCTAATTGAATTTATTCTCATTTTATTTTTTTTTTCAAACCTAAACTGTGAGGTAAAATAGTAGAACTAAAAACTTAATTTTTTTTTTTTTGGTATTATATTTTGGACTGACAAAAATATATTTAGAATGCATTTGGCGCGACTAAAATAAAAAAAAAAGTTTGAGTAAATTTTCAGTCACCAAATTACGTTTCTCAAAAATTGATAGTGAAAAGAGAAACTGTCCAAACGGTTCTTTGATTCCGTCAGGACAGTTTTGTATCAAAATTTATTAAAAGTAATTAAAAGTTTTTGTAATTGTTAAAAAAATTATTGGGGTTTATAAAATATTATTAGAGTTTATAAAAATTTGTTAGGATATATAGATATATAGGATTTGTTTGGAGTGTTAAAAAAATTATAAAATTATATAAATCTCTATAAATACGAATTACGAGATTATAAGATTTAAATTTTTCTACTCATTACATAAAACACGAGATATTAAATTTTAAAAATTTATACAAATTTATATAACTTTAAACAAACCAAAATTTATAAAAATTTCATAAAATACAAGGAGTCCAAAATGTATCAAAAAATTTTAGGGATTTTCAGTGTTTTTGAAACGTTTAACAAGCTCTTAAGTTATTGTCACGATATATTAATTATATTGAATATTACTATATAAACATAAAAATTATTAATAAAATTTAAAATACTATAATAAAAATTCAGATAATAATGTCTGTTTACTTACTAAAAAATTTAAGAATTAATTTGAGTATTCGTATAGGATAACGACTATGTTTTACAATAATTATTTTTGTATTAATTATCTAAATTTTCTATAATAATTCAAGTAGCAATTGTTAATCTATTTATTAAAAAATTTTAAAAAGTAATTTATAAATAGAATTTTCGTTTTATAATAGAAAAATGTTTTTATACGGAGACAAATGTAGATACCCTAAGTTTTACAATAGTTAATTTTTTTATAATATTTTAAATTATATTGATAAATTTTATTTTTGAAAATTTTAACATTCGAAATAATTGTTTTTTATTATAAAAATTAAATTATACTCTTAAATTATTATCTTTTAAATATTTTAACAAGTAGACAAATATTGTTATTTGAATTTTTGAAAAGTTTTATAGTATTTGAATTGTTATTATAATATTCAAAATATGTTAGTAAATTTTATTTTGAAATATTCATATCCAATATAATTAATATATTTCTACCATTTGATATATTTTATTTTACTATTTAATATAATTATTTTGTATTATAAAAAATAAATTATACTAATAAATTATTTTTTCTAAAATTTTTTAATAAGCAAGTAGGCGTTGTTATATAAATTTTTGAAAAGTTTCATAGTAATTAAATTTTATTACAATATTTTAAATTATATTAATAAATAATATTTTTAAATATTAATATTCAATATAATTAATATATCATACTAATAACTCAAATATATTTTTGTCATTTGATCCTCATTCCAGGCAAAAAAAAAAAAAAAAAATTAAAATTTTAACAAAATAACTATTAGTGTAAAACGTGTAAAAAAGTAATTATTACTTGGTCTCCATTTAGTTTGATAAAAATAACTAAAAAATTTAAAAATTATTTTTTTATTTTACTGTATAAATTATGAATTTATAACTTTTATCAAATTATATAATTTTTTATCACTTCAAACCTTCCTTTTTATCAATTAGAGTGTTTAGATCATTAAAAACACAGAAAAAAAAAAAAGAACAAACACCAAATAAATTTTAATGGCTGAAATTGTTTGGTTGTGAAAAATTCAAGCCGAATAACTTCAGTCCAGTTGATTTGACTTATTAATCAATTTTTTCATCCCTACTTCAATACGACAAAATTAACATAAACCAGCAGTGGATATTGATTTTGATATTAAAATCATAATATTATCTATATTATAATTTAGTTTACGATGAGACATTTGTCTCACTTGACTATTTGATTGGTGGGAAAAAAGAGCAGTTTCCGTGTCACGTGCCAATGACACGGGACAAAACTAGTTTTTGATAAGTATTAACAGCCAAACATTGATGATATTGACTGTTGTTGAATATAATTTAGTCCGTTCAATTAATATTTATTTTCTTAAAAATATATCTAATGATTTTACCATATTTAAAATGAAGAACCATCTTGTTCGAATTTTGATAAGCTAAAAACGTTATATTATCTTATGTTTTTTTAATCTTTAGCCACGTTACGAATGTGAACAATATAGTTAGAAATTATTTAATAAATAAATTTTAATAAAAAAATTATATAACAAAAAAATTAAAATAAAAAATTTAAATTAATGGTTGCGAAATCGCCCCTAATTTAACTCCCGGGTTCTCAAGTGTAATTTGCGTGGTCCTGCTAGTCCCATCATTAATGATTAAGGCTCGGTTTAATATTTTTAGCAGAGTTATTGTTTATTTAGATTTTTTTTTAAATGATCAAAGTTAATTTTTTTATTTTAATATATTTTTTAAAATTTTAAAGATAAAATATCAAATTAAAAAAACTGAAAAATTAATTATTAAAAATTAATTTTTTCTTTTTTTAAATAAAAAAATAACTTTTTAATAATGAGCTATTGACCAATTAAAAAAATTAATTTTTTTTTTTTTCATCCCACACCCCACTAAATTAATAAGTCATAAATGCATCTCGCTGGAATCATAGCCATATCTTGGTCCCACCGTGACGCTCCCACTATTGCTTTTCCCAACATTTTCATTTAAAGGAATTCCTATTCATTTTCAAAAATTTTGATGTGGCATTTTATTTTAATTTTTGTTTTTCCCTAAAAACTTTATTTTAATTTTTGTTTTCTCAGTAAAAATTTTTCATGTGACATTTTGTTTTAGGTTTTGTTTGGTCAATATCCAATAAATAAAATTTATCAAAAGTTACAAAAAAATCCGTACTTTTTTCCAATCAAAATTTTTCACTTATCATATTTATGTTAAATCTTTGTACTTTTATTATATTTTTTGTTAACTTTTTTTTCCTCCAAACACCTTCTTAATTTTTTTTTCTTGTTTGTAATATTTTTTTATGGATAGTTTGGGATAATAAAATGTGAGTGAGATTTTTAAATAGTCGAGGGATGAAAGTGTAACTCAAGCCAGAAAAAAATTATTAAAAATTAAGGTGAGATTTGATATTTTTATTTTGAAATAATTTTTCATCCTGCCTGCGTTAAAAATAAGTAAAACAATTCAAAACGTATTTGGTTATTTGTATTTTTAAAATATGTTTTAAAAAATAAAAAATGAATTTATATATAAAATGTAAAATGATAAAAATTTATTTAGAGTGTTTTTAATCTAAAACAAAAAAAAAATCTTAAAATACGAAAAAATAAAAAAGTCAAACCAAATGTGTTTTTTTATTTTTTCTTGTTTTGAAAATTTTAAAACAAAAAACACGTAAAACGAAAAATAAAAAACAAGTGATAAAGATACAAATCAAAAGTGCTACTTAAACTTTTTTTAATTATAATTTCACATTCAAACAAGTGCGTTTCAACTAAACTTTTTAAAAATATATATATATATATATATACACATATATGAGCAAGGGTGGAGATAAGAATGATTGAGTGTGATCAATTACTTTCACTTTTAAAAAATGAAATAATTATAAATAATTTTTAATATTATCCCTATAAATTTTTTTTGATCCCACTATCTTAATTTTCCTTAAAAGGTTAAAAATTAAATATTTTTTTGATAAAATTCTCGACGTTCTTCTATCATTCCTCTCTTCCATCTCAGTAGAAACTCTTTTGTTCTTCTCAAATTTTTTTTTTATATTAATTTTGTGTATTATACATTTTGCTTACCTTTTAAAATTTAATCTTTCATATTTTTTGATTTGTATCCACTCACCACATTTTTTATATCTGCCATTGTATATGAGCCACCCTCCTTAATTAGAATATAAATATGGGCGACCTTGGGGTAATGTTTATTTAATTAATTAAAAATTTTCATTAAATTTTTTTATTTTTTATAAATGAATTCCTAAATAAAAATTCTAATATAGTGTGACATATTATGGCATACAGTTGTGAGTAAAAATTATAATAGAATTATATTTTCCAATGTAGGTAAGACTCACGATTAATAAATTTTGGCCATTTCTCCATACAGCGCAGGCCCACCCGAGGTCTTCTTGTCGACTGAAGAACTGACGTAGCACCTACCACCAAAAAAAAAAAAAAGAAAGAGAAAAAATAATAAATTAAAATATAAATAAATAAACTGACCTAGTTGGCATTCCTACATATATATATATATTTAATCCGATAAATATAATATATATTAATTATAATTTCATTATAATATTTGCTACAATATATTTCATAATAATTTAATTATGATATTTATTAAAAATAATTTAATAAAATATATTTTATATTAATTAAGCTAATTAATAAATAAATTAATTAATTTAATAAATATTATTTTAATAAAATATCATAGTTAAATTAAATTATATTTTATCAAAATTATTTAATAAATATATTTTATATTAATTAGTTAAATTATTTATAATTTTTTATTTATAAAAGATATTTTAATAATTAATATTTCATATTAACTAATAATGAATGATTAATTTAATTTTTTATTATTTAAAAATAATTTAATAAAATATATTACATATTTATTTAGATAATTTATTTAATTAAATTATATTATTTATTAAAAAAATTTAGTTTAATAAATATTTAAATAAAGTAATTTATTTTATTATGATAAAACAAAAAAGTATAACGTAATAAAATTTATAAAAATATTTGTAACAGAAAAAGAAAACAAAATTAAAACATATTTTTTTATTTCGTTTTTCTGTTTAAGTGTTAATTTTTTTGGAAACAAAAAAATATAAACAGATTTAACAAACATATTTTTGTCGCTAGTTTACAAAATTTTAAAAATATAAACAGAAAATAAAAAACAACAACGTTACCGGATGGGGCCTAAAATAATGTGTTCTATTTTATATAAACTTGACCATAATTATTTACGTTTGAATTTTATTTTGTCATATTCTGTTATGTGTATTTAAATTAAGAATTCTATAATTAACTCAATAGGTTTATGTATTAAATTGATAATTAATCATGATGGAAAAAAATCAATCTCCAAATTTTGAGTTTTACCTTGGTTTAAGGTTAATTTATTTGAAATGAACGGTTTTGATTTAAATAAGATTTGCTTAAATGAATCAATAAATAATGATGAAATATTAACAAAAATCAATACATTTTGATTAGATCATGGTTATATATCTCACCAGTGGTTTATAACCACCGTAATGAATGTTTCACTTCAGAGCCCATTCTATTTATAGAGGTGACAGGGAAAGAATCCTTGAAACCTTAATCCGGCCATGGAAATCAAGGGGTGTCTTCTTCTTCTACTGTCAGTTGTAGTTCTGAGCTATTCATCGGCTGCGATCACAAAGACAACCACTTTACCTTCATTCAATCGTAGCAGCTTCCCTCCTGGTTTTATATTCGGCGCATCCTCAGCTTCATACCAGGTACCCAGAGCACCCACTTCTAAAATTTTCTTACCTTAATTTCGAGGTCGAAATGTAAGATTTTGTTTGTTCAATTCACATGCTAAACCTTCTTCTTCTTTAATTTGCCTTTTTTTTTATAATTGATTTCCTGAAAATGGTTGCTTGAAACTGAGTTTCAGTACGAAGGTGCAGCAAATGAAGGGGGGAAAGGCCCAAGTATATGGGATACCTTCACTCATAAATATCCAGGTCTGTCCTCTTTCGGCAATTCCTCCTACGAGTGAAAAAATTAAGTGTGGTTTACTTTTTATTTTTATGCATTGTTTTGATTTGTTTGGTTAAAAAAAAAATAAAATAAAATGATTTATGAGTTTGTAATTTATACAGTAAGATTAAGATAAAAACTAAATAAATTTTAAAGATTTTTAATATTTTTCAACGTTGATTGATGCTTCAAATGTAAAATTTTAAAATAAAAGAATAAAAATATTATGTTTAATTTATTTTGAGATTTTTTTATTTTTTTATTTAAAAATATTCAAAAATTTTTATTATTTTTTATTTTATATGTAAATTTATTTTTTATTTTTTAAAACAGATTTTGAAACACAAATGGTCAAATATATTTTGAGTTGTTTTCTTTATTTTAAAAAATAGAAGATGAAAAATGAACTCAAAACAAAAAATAAAAAATAAGCAAAAAACTATGTCATTTTTTTAAGTGAAAAATTTAATCCTCTTATTTTTTAAGTATTTCTTTCATAAATTATTTTGAAAGATATCTTAAAGCCGCAGCGGATGGTGGACATCTAGCATACACTTCTGTTCATATTTTGTCCTCCTTATAACATTGCAGGGAAGATCGAAGATGGCAGCAATGGTGACCTCGCGGTTGATTTTTATCATCGTTACAAGGTACGGACTACATGTGTAATTAATTATTTACAATTAGGGTGTGTTAATTTAGAATCAATATTATTTTTATAAAATTGTACCCTTTTTAATTTGATTAATATATCTCATAAAAATATGAATTGAGTTAATTTTTTTTAAAAATTTATTTGATTAATTTAATTCATAAAAATACAAAAATGTGTTAATTTTTCTTTTTAATTCTTGAGAGGTCAAAAGTGTAAAATTTTTAGGGAGGGAAGTAAAAGAATGTGAAAAAAATATGAATATAAAAGATTAGCAATTACGTGTATAACATTTATTCTATTAATTTTTAACCCTATCTAAATGGATTCTTAAACTTCGTATGCTTTCTTATATTTTAATCTAAATTTTATTTTAATCATATATTTTAAATCGTCTCATATTATTATTTATATTTCAATGTACCTTTTCTCTGTTCTTTTAATACATTGTAGTTAAAATGTGACAGGAAGACGTGGCTTTGATGAAGTATCAAGGATTTGAAGGTTTCAGACTCTCCATCTCATGGCCTAGACTATTACCTTGTAAGACCATCTCTCTATAATCTGCATGCGAAATTGTGTGTTTTATTATTTTTTCTTTTTGTTAAATAAATATAATAAATATGAACAAATTGAAAAAAAATTAAAAATTTCCGCTGTATTTTTTTCTATCCTAATATCCTATTGAGATTTGTTCAAAAAATACACAACCTACTCCAATTAAAAGTTAAAAAGTACATAAACTACTCCAATTAAAAAGTCAATAGATAATTGATTGTGATTTGGATTAATATATAAAACTAATACCCTACAGTTAAACGATTAGTTTGAGGAAAATAATTTCGCAAAAATGAGTAAGTAAATTGCATTTTTATTCATTTTTATGTTAAATGATTTTTTTTATTTTTATAAAAAAGAATCATTAATAAATTTATATATTTTTTTGAACGTTGTATTTTGCACAATTGCATGTGTGTCTTCTTAGTTTATGAGATACATAATTGATTAAATAGAAAATTTTGTTAAATTTTTATTATAATCCAAATAAATAAACGAATTATGTGTTAATTTTATATAAGAAAAGAAAACACAATGTGCTTTTTAAGTCAAACGCAAGGTTATAAATTGCCTTTCATAATTTAACTTCAAAGTGCGCGACTTTTAGGAATATTTTAAGTTGACGACTTTGGAATAATTTAGACACGTTTGTAATTATTATATAATCAATCGCGATAAATTGAAGCTATGAAAAAAGTGAGTTTTTTTCATTCATATATTAATATTAACATTACATTTTACTAAAATAAAGTGAAGCTAGACTACTCGTAAAACTTGAGTCTTTTCGTCAATAGTATCGATGACACCCGTGTCGTTAGTAACACAACGATATCCAGATATTTTGGATATGTCAACAATTCTTTTATTGCTAACTTCATCGATGATTTCAATGAAGCTCTTGAATTGACCATCAAAACTTATAATAATTTTTAGATTAAGTAAAATTTTTTAAATTTTATAAAAATTTATAAAGATTTTTGAAAATTTTCCGGCCCCAAATCACTCTGTATGCGGTAATGTGCCAATGCTGTGAATTGACAAAGAAAAATTAATAATTGAGTTGATAATGGAATCAAATCAATCCATTAATCTTGTGATTGCTAATAAATATCTTCTAACTTTGATAACGTGGTGGCCTACCGTCAATGTGCTGTTGAAAAGTCAAATTAATTTCACTGTATTTGGCTCCTTAATTTTTATCAATTTGTTTTTTTAATTGTGGTAACTTTTTTATATCAAACAAATTTCTAACTTATATTAATTTTTTTAATCTTTTATCAAGATTTTTTTTTTAGCTTTTATAAATTATTACCAAACATCACATTAAAAATTAACATGATACATGTCGTATTTTGGTGTAAAATTACATTTTTTTGTGGTGCCAAATCATTAATTAGGTTAACATAATTTTTTTAAAAAATAAAAAAAATTACTTAAGCACATCTTAAAAATTTGTTATAATTTTCGTACAATTTCTTTTTAATTTGTTTTTTTAAATTATTTATTCAGGTGGAAAGCTAAGTGGAGGAGTGAACAGGGAAGGCGTTGCCTTCTATAACAATCTCATCAATGAGCTCGTAGCGAAAGGTTCTCTTTCTCTCCCTCCGCCTCCCCGTTTATGGGGAGGCTATATCAGATTTATGAACTGTCTGATCAAATTGGGTAATTCACAGTAAAAATAATTTTTTTTTAAAATTTATTTAGTTATGAATGGTTGGACGGTCTCATAATCTAAGTGTGGTTTGATTTGTAATTTTAATTTTTTTTTATTTTCTGTTTTTGTTTTGAGTTTATTTTTCATTTTACACTTTTAAAACCAGAAAAACAGTTCAAAACGTATTTGATCACTCCACTTATATTCTTTAAATTTGTTTTAAAAAACAGAATATAGATTTACGCATGAAATGAAAAATAATAAAAAATCGTTTTAATCATTTTTAACTAAAAATAAAGAAAATTTTAAAATAAAAAAATAAAGTATTTTTTAACTATCTTGTTTTAAAAATTTTAAAATACAAAAAAAAAATAGAAAAACAAACCAAATACTAACTTTCCAGTTTCGCTGTCTCTTATCAGGTAATTTTTTATTGCTTTTGCTAAAAAGTTGAGGACACAATTCTAAGAATAGCTATCAAAGTGGAATTTTTCTTTGGGAGTGCTTTGCTTTCTCTCTCTTTATTCCTTTCACTTTAATTTCTCTTTTCTCATTTGGGCCATGTTTATAGTTAATTTGAAAAAAAGAAAAAGAAAAGCTTAATCCAGCCGGTGTCCGACCGACGTGAAAGTAAAATAGTATTGCGCTAACAAATCCAACTCCTTTTAAAATCAACTTATCATAAATTATTTTTAAAATATTAAAAGTTATAATGGCCATTTACAAGTCAAATTCTAAAATAAAAAATAATTAATGTTAACTTTTTTTTTTAAATTTTAATACAAAAGTTTTCCTTTCTTTTTTTTTTTTTTTTGGTTTGTATTTTTTAATACCAATCATGCTCTACTTAACAAAAATTCCGGGTCAGCTCATGCTTGCACATCTCTTGAGGAATTGGACTAAAAATTTATAAATTTGTTTTCTTGTCTTGGAAATGGATACGATGGAACCTTGGCAATACCAATCATGCTCTACTCTTGAATTGTCAATTTGTTTCTGATTTTAGGCAGTGAGATAGATGGAAAAAAGAAAATTAGTGATAAAACTGTCATGCTCTGTTTTCGCCATTTCTAGTCAAATATAGGAGCTAGGGTTTATTTCAAGAAAACTTTATTCAATGAAATCATTACAGAAATATAAAGACAAAGGGAATCGATTACGTGTTAAAATGTTAAATAAGTTTTAAATCATTACAAAAACTTAGGCAGATAAGTTTATCTTTTTTTTATCTTCATTTTTTGTTTTTTTTGGGTCATTTTTTATTTTATTTTATCTCTGCATGATTGTTGAGAATTATTATATATATATATATATATATGTATTTAAAATTTGGAGGTCCCTCCCCATTCACCCCTTGTCCAATATTCTGAACACTTTTATTTTCGGCTACTTCTGATGTTAATTTTGTTAGTCCCCTTTTCTATGGGCGTTTAATTTTGCTTTTCCATGTAATAACACCAAAGTTGTCCAGGTAAAAATTTGCTATATCTTGAATTTAAATGGGGGTTATTTGCATAAATTTATATGAAATACAATTTAAAGAACTATTCTTTATGTGTTTTCTTTCAGAAGAAAAAAATCTCATTGTTGCTTGCTTTCTCTGATTTCCTATACTATAATTTGCAGGTGTAAAACCTTTTGTTACACTCTTTCACTGGGATCTTCCCCAAGCTCTGGAAGACGAGTATGGTGGCTTTCTGAGCCCTGACATTGTGTAAGCAAACTCCTACTAAATTTCCCCTATTATTTAAACTATAAGAACAAGGGCACAATGGGGGAAGGGGGTTGAATACTTAATTAATTCCTTTTTACCCTGAAGGACCTCTACTATGTACAATATTAAAGGATTTTGTCATTGATGTCCACTCAATCGTGAATGCATATGTTGCATATGTTAGCACTAATATGTTAGCACTAACATAACTAAAATTCAAGTTAAATTTCGCTGTGCCCTGATTTTTACCCAGAACTTCGTTTTAGGATTTATTTATTTATTTTTTAACCTTTTGATTAGTTGCAATGTTTCCTCTTCTGACATTTGTGCCCTTACACTTCCGTTGCCAATCGTCTAATTGTCAAAGGCTAAAAGGTCACCGAGACAACTACTTAAAAGTTTAGGCCCTTAATTGTCACAGAAAAGAAAATTCAACTCAGGTCCTGAAATGGGATTTCATGTAAAGCTAAAGAAGGCAAAGTGGAATTTATCCTAAAATCTAAGTGAGTGTAAAATTTCCACATGTAGAAAAAAATTCAAGTAAAGCTTTACATAACGATATCAACTAAGGTTGACGAGACTTAATTTATTTGGATGGGCAGGAAGGACTTTCAGGATTTTGCAGAGCTTTGTTTCAAGGAATTTGGTGACAGAGTAAAGCACTGGATGACTATGAATGAGCCGTGGATTTTTGTCCAGGATGGCTATGACAAAGGTGTCAAAGCACCGGGGCGGTGTTCTCCTTGGAAGTCCAATAATTGCCCCGTTGGGAATTCCGGTACGGAGCCTTATGTGGCCGGCCACCATATGCTTCTATGCCATGCAGCAAGTGTAAAACTATACAAGGAGAAATACCAAGTAAGCAATAGTTTACATATCATGATTTAGTACATGTACATGAATACACTATATAGTTTATGTAGGCGGGTGGCACAGTACACAAGTTTCCCAACTCTGTGGGATTGGAGGAGAACCACAATTTTACCTCCAATAACTAATGATTTTGAGTATTGAACCATGAGCTCCAAACTGCGAAGGAACATTACTATATATTTTATGTGGATGAGTGAAAGAGCCTATGTTATGCATAGTTTTAGTGATGTGATTGTGCAATTGTGACCCATCATCTCAGTCAGTCCACTATGAGACCCAAAAATGGAGGTTCACGACCAACTGTACGCAGGCTTTTCCAAGGACTAATTGTTCATTTGTTTGGGAGAATTTGCAGGCAGCTCAAAAGGGCCAGATCGGGATCGCCCTAGTGACTCATTGGATGGTGCCTTACTCCAACACGAAAGCAGATCTAGGAGCCACCCAACGAGCACTTGATTTTATGTATGGATGGTGAGTATATGTAATATGAAAAACTCGAAATGGATGTGGTTGTTTATTTTCTAGCTCGAAGTTGTATTGTTTCATAAGAAAATTTTAAGGTTTTTTAAATGTATTCAAATCTAATACGCAGATATAACTTTTTCTTTTAATTTAAACTATAAAATTTCTATAACTTAACATAATGATGTCCAAAATTAATCTTTGCTTTGCTGATTTACATGTGGGACGACGTTTTGACAGGTTTTTTCAGCCTATAGTCTATGGTGACTACCCAAGAATCATGCACTCTCTTGTAGGAAAACGTTTGCCAAAATTCACTCCTGAGCAATCTATGTCGTTGAAAGGGTCCTATGACTTCATTGGACTAAATTACTATACCGCAAATTACGCAGCAAATGCTCCTTTCTTTAATAGGGTTAACCTCAGCTCCTCAACTGATTTTCATATTAACCTTACAAGTAAGTTTATACACTATATTTATATATCTTTATGAAGGCTTCCATGTACAGATCTAGGTTCCTTCGATTTTTTAATAGTGCCTCTAATTTGTATGAATGGGTTCAAAACCAATTGGAGCTAAATGTATTTTCTCTATTTTTGCAGATGAGCGTAATGGAATTCCAATTGGTCCACGGGTACGTTTTTGGATGGAACACGTTGAAAAGAAAACATGTATACAAAATTGCGTTATACAGCCAAAATATAGTCCAACGCTCACGCCTTTCATTGTTATAAATGAATTTGCAGACCGATGTTAAAGCATTCTGTCATCATCCAAAAGGACTTCATGATCTCTTGGTCTATACTAAAGAAAGATACAACAATCCCACTATTTACATCACAGAAAATGGTAGGAAATGAAGGTGGCCTTCTTTATTTTCTGCTTTCGTTTTATGTATTAAAAGTCTCAAAACAAAGAAACAGAAAATACTCGATTTATCGTATTTTGAGATTTTCCTTATTTTAGATTAAAAATACTTAAAATGACTTTTTGCTATTTTTCATTTCATTTGTAAACTCATTTTCTATTTCCTAAAACAAATTTTAAAAACACAAGTAACCAAATACATCTGAGCTGTTTTTCTTGTTTTCAAAATTGTAAAATGGAAAATAAATTAAAAACAGAAAATAAAAAACGAAAATAAAAAATGAAAAACAGAAAAACAAATCAAATGAAATCGAAATGATTTAACACTTTTTGAAGCTAATGTTCACAAAAACAATAATTTACTGGTTTGATTTGTTTTGTTTTCGATTACGTACATTCAGGCATGGGCGAAGCCAACAATCGTACAACTATAGAAGGCGTCAAGGATCCACTGAGGATAAAATTCTACCATGAACATCTTTTGGCTATTCATCAAGCTATCAAGTGAGATAATACTCCTTCCTTTTTATTGTTCTCATTATTTGAACGCAAGTTTCTACCGAGATGGTGATATTCTTCTTCTTGATATATGTTTACAGCAAATTAATTTCATCCATAAATGTGTGTGTTTTTCTGTCTTTTCTTGCCTCTAGTCATTCTGCAGAGATAACAGTGAATGATAGAACGACTCTCCAATAGTCGAATATATGCTCAAAAGTACTAAAGGAGGAAGACAGATTATTATGGTTGCAGAGTATACCTGGCCCATAATTGCAGCCTTCTATTTTATTACTACTGTTGCTTCTTTTCCCACTTTCATGTGTCCTGACAAAAGGGGGTCATCTTAATTTCTCCCCTTCACAATATGTATATTTTTCAGTACCACGTGATTATATCGTTTCATTTCACAATCACTACGTCACACCAGTCAGTCTCTTTACGTTAGGTCACGGAAAATGGAATTATTTGACTATTTAAGTTGTTTTATGATGAAACTATTTTTTTTTTCTTTTCAGGGAGGGCGTCAAGGTTAAGGGTTTCTTGGCGTGGTCTTTTCTGGACAATTTTGAATGGAGCTTAGGCTACACGGTCCGGTTTGGTATCAACTACGTTGATTACAAGGATGGACAGAAGAGATACCCGAAGCAGTCAGCTATTTGGTTCAAGAAATTCCTCCTCAAGTAGTTAAAAATGTTCTTGAGATGTTGAGTGTACTTTAATCTAGTTCTCTCTAGTGTCTCGTGTTCTGTCATATTTGTAAGAAACCTGAAGCTGGTTAGACTCTTGCTGCTGGATCTTCATTTTCATGTGTGTAGAATTGTACTAGTAAGTTGTCCATTGTGTTTCCATGTTGGCCTTTCTTCTGTGTTGCGAAATTGTTAGGTTTTATTTGTAATTTGTAACTTTGTGAAGAAAAATAATGGTTACAAATTTGAATTTCTGTTGGTGAAAATATCGAACTAAGTAAACACTTACAGAATTATTAACTTAATTCTACGAAATAACGAGGAAACCCTTTCTCAAGGAGAAAAATCTCTTATTAATAAATCCTACTATCATCGGATTACAAAAACCTACTTGAATTCTCTACGAATCACTCGCACGAATCCTTTTACGATCTTGCTCGAATCACTCGACTAACCCTATAAGCAGGTTTTCTACTTCACACAGAAAGTAAATAAAGAATACAAAGAAAAATAAGAGAAAGACATATAAACTCATAAAGGAAGAATTCTCTCTCTCTCTCTCTCAAGACTCTATAAGATGTCCCTTTAATTCTCTATTATACATTAAGCTTGTGTGCATACATATAGACTTACAAAGTCCTATTACAATTAGAACTCAAATATATAAACAGATTTTCTAAAATCAGATTTCTTAAATGGAAATAGAATCTTCATAATCTTTATAACTTGAACCTTCGTGTATCCTGCGAGTTCTCAGCGTCCATGTGGCGCAGTCGCGTGATCATTTGGAAGCTTGCAAACTTTGAAAAATCTTCAACTTAGGAAACATACAAATCTTTTATTCTCTTCAATTTAGGAAACATTCAAATCTAGCATATTTAATTTGAGATTTTGTATGGATTTGCCACAATAAAATCTTACAGTTAAAAATATTTGAAGGAAATTTTTCTAAATTATTAGAACAAGAAAACTAAGAATTTACTCTAATTTCATTAAAAATTGAACTACGTTTGACTTCTATATCTATATAGAGTTATTAAGAGATATTGAGAGATATACATAAAGTAAGTTAATATAACAAAATTTCTTATAAATTTGGTGTGATCTTTAAGAGTAAAGATTGATTTTTCGATAGGAGGTTTTGTTGTGGATTTGAGCAACTTTTCTACACAAGTAATCGTGAATTCAAGAGGGTAACTTTGGGTTTTTGAAAACTGTAACCAACATCACCGTAAAAAAGAATTGGCTGGTCCTCTACATAATTCACACAATTCAATCAATTTCGTTACCCTTGAGATCTTAACACGGTAAGTTTGAATACTTATTATTTTAAGTACATTTCAACCCAAACAATCCAACATCATATACCATCCCGAAAATTATGGATACTTCCATTTTTCATTGAGGTCATCTTTTATAAAATATTTTATGAAAATTTGTTTCTAAATACCATGTCATTATACATGTCTCGCACAAAACAAAAAACCATAATATTCAACATATATATAAATCTATATTCAGAAGTATTTGCTATCGATTTTATTGTTCGTATTGGAAAATGTGCATGTTGGATTTAATCTTAATCGGATTTTTTTTTTCCTTATGAAAATAATTGTATCATTAATCGTAATTACCTTGTTACACTTGCATCACTCACTATGGATTAGGCATGTCCTTTCATCGATGCCCTGCAGCTGGTAAGATTTCCTTAAATTGATCTTTGAAGACGATTTAAAAGCCTTGAGTAAACAAAACTGAAACAATTAAAATGCAAACGTAATCATATCATCAAAGTAGAGCCATGCAATGCTAGTAATGATGATTGATGCTGCAATTGGTAAACCACACGAAAACCATGTCTCTCTTCAATATGCAAAATTCTATCCAAATGTTTGCTTTATCCAAAGTTGGAAAAGACATAAAGATAAGAAATAATATAGAAAAAGTACCAATCACTTCTTAAGAAGAGAATGTGTTACCTTGAAATAAACGTTAAAAAAAAAAAGAAGTGATGTTACTTTTTAAAAAAATAAAAAATTATACTTGTACATTAAATTAGCAAATATACTTTCGACAACTTAATTGTTTAACTATCCAATAATTCACAGCCTAATTTAATATCCGGTTACAAACTAATTTAAAGCCCTATTCAACTCAGAGCAAAAAAAAAAATTTCTAATTCTACTCTATTTATGCCTTATTTGATAATAATCATTTTTATATTTTTATTCCATTACCTTACTTAGTACACTTATTTGTATACTATTTTAAATTATTTAAAATGCTGTTTTATAAGAGGGAATTAAATGAAATGACAGTATGGAGAATGGTCGTTTCATTTCATTCAATTTTATTCCTGATATCAAATTGTCTTTTTTAACGTATTAAGTCTGACAAAGGATTTTATACCTTCGTATACATATGTATACATATCGTTTGAGGAAATTTAGTTTTGAGTTTAGCAATTTTAATTATAATTACATGCAAGTATTTGCTAACTAGTGAAGTTTTGATTGACAGGGAGGGTGTGAGGGTTACAGGTTTACTTGCTTGGGCATTTCTAGACAACACGGAATGGGCCTCAGGATACACCGTAAGGTTTGGTTCTGTCGTTTTAGATTTCAACCATGGTCTCAAAAGATACCTCAAGCTTTCAGCTGTTTGGTTTAAGAAGTTCCTCCTTAAATAGCTTGCTATCAAGTTGATTATTGGCACGTCATATTTATGGATTTATATGATTAATAAGTGACAATTTCAATCGCGTGGCAATATTAATTAAGCAATTTTTTTATTTTCGCAGTTTTTATTTAGTTTAATTTTTGTCTCCCTGTTGTATATTTGGAAGTGAAATGGTGAGTATCATGATGGTTAACACGAATGATCTTTTGACCTTTCTTTGCATCATGTTGGATGCAATTTCAATAGATTGTGGACTTTATGAAATGAATTGAATATGGCTCTTCGTAGACATGATTATTACTGGGCAGTCTTCTTACCGATGCGAATTATATATATAATTCACTAAGTCAGATTCGGTTGGATGCATGCTATTCATATCCCTATTTCATCAACCAACACCTACACACACTCACATATATATATATATATATATATATATATGTAGCTCCTTTCACATTTTGTGGATGCACATTGTATTTCTCGTCAAACTATGAATGAACAGCTTTACTTTCAAGCTTTCGTTTGAACGTTTACCATGGGGAGATCAAGAATTACGGGTACCCTGAAATAGGTTCTGCGCTTGTATCAAGTATGAGCAAGGTAGGCATGTATTTAATAAGCTAAGTGACGTGTTTAGTTATTTTAATTATCTTTTTTGGATGAGATACTTAAAAGGATAAAAACACGAACACTTTTAAGTACTATACTTGTATCATATTCCTATTATATATGGATTCGAGTATAATTGGAACCTAAAAGATAGAGACCTCCATAGGAACATAAGGAGGGTACAAGAATAATCAAAATGAAATATTTAAAATTTTTTTAGGGGTTATTGTATAATTTTGATATTTATTTGAGGTTAAAATGTAAGAAAGAAAAAAAATTCAATTTCAAAAAAAAAACGATATATTTTTAATCAAAAATTCACAAATACCTTACAAGTATACTTGTTCGAATATAATTTTATTATTTATTGTTTATTGTATTTCTGTTATATTCGTATCTTTATTTTTTTTTAAATATTTGTACCACGTATTCGTACTCATAACCATTTTTCTTAGTGGATAAGCTAATATAAGTTATGTACAAAAAAATTACAATAAAAAAGTTATATCAGATAGAAAATAAATAAAAAAATAAATTTTTTTCATGGTTTCCAAGCAATAAATAAGCGGTGAAAGGATTAGGTGCTGTGGTCTTAAAAGAGACTCAAAATTTTTGCAATGTTTGGAAAGGATTAATTGATTTAAAGGAATACTATTAGTATTCCCAATTTAGTCTATCACTTTGGAATATACAATATAAAAAAAATATAATAGACTAAATTTGAAATATACAACATTAAAAAAATAAATTTAAACCGAATAGAACATGCATATTGTAGATTTTATTAGTACATCGCAGTGAAATAGAACATGCGTGGTTATTTAATATTGTCAAACGAATATATAAGAACATAAAATTGCCGCTTATTTATTTCATAATTCCAGTTTTGGCACGGTAAAATTTGTTAAATATCACTTAAAACTTCTGAAAATATCTAAAATTCTCTGTTACACTGTTACACTTTCTTACCCTCTCAAACTTTCTAAAAAAAGTTCAATATCTTTAAAAAAAATTACGTAATTAGAATTCCGTTAATCGAATGGACAAAAATTTTTGTAGAATGTCAACACAAACTTTTAAACTATCGAATGACACTCAATTTTTTTTATATTTTTTGTATATCATTTCGACTGAAAGTACCAACCCATTTTGATGGTTTTATATTGGCCAAACTTGTTTTGACGTGAATGGGGAATCGTTCCAACGGTTTCCCAACTATTCTATGCAATCCAAACGGAAGGGACTGAATCATCCTGATGATTTATCAAAAATTTGGGATCTGATGCATATATTTTGAATGAACCCACGAATAGCGAACAGAGAACCAAAATGTGATCGATTTCTTAACACACAGTCACTAAAAATAGTGGTAAAACAGTACTAAAATACATTCTCAACCATTCACGACAAGTTTGAAAAAAAAAAAAAAAAAGAGAAAGCTCCAAACCCATAGATCCACCATAGTCACAGGAGCTTTAAACGAAGGAAAACTAACAAAGAAAACGTAATTGGAAGGACAGGAGAAGAAATATATTTCGATTCAAGCACGAGAAGAATGAATAATAAAGTGGGTGCATTTGATCTTGGGTCTTTGTCAGAGAAAATATCGTCTCGCAAGTATATTCTCATCCGTTCCGTCCAAATGGGTTTCAAACCGTCGGGACGATTGTAGCACTATTCCTCTCTAAATATTGTGATTTGGGTCATACGCACCAAGTACCAAAAGGTTACCGAAACCACATTTTTCGTTGTTTTTTTGTTATTTTTCGCCGCATATTGGATAGTAATATATTATACTTTTCAAATTGGATCCAATAGTTCTAATTTTTAAATAAAAAAAAATTTAGAAAACTGGGTGCAACTTAGCATGACGCTTCTTCATAATATTAATTTTTGGTTGTGGAAATTTTAATTTGCATTTGACCTTATTATTTTCTATTATTGTAAGAATCCAAAATTTTTAGAAATATATTTTAAATATATTTTACTATTATTTCAAAAATTCAGATTTTTATTTATTTCTATTTATGTCTTTGATTTAGTGTGACATGTTATGTATGCATATTTCAATGCTAGTTTGTATTTATATTTTTGTGCTAGGAGTGTTTTGATTAGGTAAGCAGAAAGGTGTATTTTTATTGGTTAGAGAGGGGACAAGCTCTATTGGAGGAGATGAGAGGTTCGTGTATTTTAGTTGGTTGGACAGTGAGTTTGAATTTCATTGACTAGATGAGTGGCAGAATTTATGGGGGAATTAATGGGAGATACTTGCAAGAGAAGCCTCTAGTAAGTCTATATATGTCCCTCTCCATTAAGCCTCCCAATCTTAACAACAAATCTGAGATATATATATTTAGATATATATATATTGTTGTCCCAAATAGCAACACTAGAGGGGGGTGAATAGGGTTGCTTAAAAAATTTTTAAATAAAAATTTCAACCCTTAAAGCAAATATATCAAGATAAAAAAAAAATAATAAAGAAAAATGGAATGCACTTAAAAAAATATTAAATATTTATGGATGAAAAGTGAGTGCTAGTGTT
>QLOD02000013.1:37613599-37632223 GCA_003260245.2 Sideroxylon spinosum | reverse complement strand
AATTTAATTCAATGTTTGTTATCATCAAAATCAATTATAAAACTAAGTTTATGAACCTTGGGTCAACATATATATATATATATTTGGAGAGATCATATTTAAGCCACCAAAAAATTTTGGCAGATCGTGTAAAAGGAAAGAAAAATGATGTCTTTCTACGTCTTTTCCGAAGTGTCTGTTTCATTTCCGTGAATCTCAAAGTAAGCTTTCGTCGGAGTTCTCATAAAAAGAAAGAACCAACTTGGGTTGGTGGTAATGCATTACACTCGATCTTCCATGTGTATGGTGAGGTAGGGAGAATTAACGTAAAAAGGAAGAACCAACTTGGGTTGATTTTGTTTGCAAATCACATTATTTAAATAGGTGTTAGAGTTAGTTATATGGGTCATATTATTACTATTTTGAATATACATACTTTTTTGAATAGTTACTCTAAGTAGGAGGAATAGAATCATGTATTCATCTTTTTTTTTTTTTAATATGAAATTCTGAAAATTTCTACATTAAAACTAGTATACTATTTTTTTATATAAAAATCATACTTAAATGTTGAATTAACTTTTCATATTTTTACCCATGCAACTAAACATGTAAAAGAGTATTTGATAAAAATTTTATAATTATTTGAGTTAAAATGAATTTTATAAAAATTGTGAAAGTAGACTATTTGGGTTTAGTTGCTACACTGTCTCTAATCAGGTTTTTGATATAAAAAGGTATACGTAGAAGCTAAATTAATTTCTAAAAACTTTTTACACAAAAATAGAGATGTCAAAAATTCTATAGTAAATTTTTTATAATTTTTAGAGTAAAATATAATTTTATAAAAATGGTGAAAATTGACTGTTTGGTTTGCATTGCTATACTAACACCAATTTGGTTTTTGGTATAAAAGGTATATATAGAGGTCGATTTAATTTTTAAAATTTTTACATATGAAAGTATACATATGGATGAGTCTTCTTTAAAAATTTCACAATTTTAGAATGAACAATGAATTTTATAAAAATCGTGAAATTGAGCTGCTCTGTGTGGTTCTAAATAAAAACACTAATTTAGCTTTCTTAAAACCTATATTAATTGGCTATATGAATAAATTCAAAATTTTGTTTTTATGAAATTAGAGTTAGTTATGATTATTCTACACTTTTGAATTAACATAAAATATTTTATTTTTTATTTTTCATAAATTATCAAATTTTATGTCGTAAATCCTTCTTATTCAAGACATACTTGATATTAAATTTTATTTATCAAGTTAGCTGTATATATTCTTGAATATTGTTGTATGAGATTTCATTTAATAGATTTTGTAATGAGAATAATATTTGTAGAGGGACAACAGAAAACTTAGGCTTGGAATACATTTACACTTCATAAAACTTATAAAGTAAAGGGAAGAAAACAATGAGCCTAATTTAGGGATTTATCCTGTGTACGTTATGATGATTATAAGAGGATTCGATTTTGATATTTGTGGTCATTAAGGGCATTAGAAATAGTAGATTCTTGAGCCCAAAAATCGAAAGCCCCGAAACCCGTAGGGTGGTTTAGCGTAGCCTATAGGCAAGAAATCTACAAAGTATATATACGGCTTGCATTAGTATATATTTAGCCTACTAAGATAAGATTTGATAGATTGGATAATGGAACCAGGGCTATTGATAGAATAAAACTGAGGAATCAAGATTATCAGGTGATAGACTGGAACTGAAGAATCAGGGCTATTTATACAATTGGAATTTTCGAGGCCATTTGTGCCCTAAAACTAATGTTTGGAGATTTGATTTGATAGATTGAAATAATGAGAGTAGGCTATTGATAACATAGGATTGTGGGACGAGGACTATCTAGATTATTTAAGTTTAGTTTTGTAGTCACAGACTAACCTTGCAGAGTACTTGACCAGTAATATGATATTATTATATGTGTTGTGATTGGTTATTATAGGGCTGTTTGGAGTGTACCCCATTTGTATCCCAAATTACCCACTAGTCAATTACACTCTAAAGCAATGTTGTCATCGAGATTCCTAGGACAAATAAATGAAGCCCAATTGGTTTAAACTACCCGACCCAAATCATGAAATTCCATACTATCGATATATATATTTAATATGATTTTAATATATTTTTATATAAGGTGTAGAATTTTATTAAAAAAGGGAATATTAGAGTTTGATTAAAATAAATAATAAAGATTTATATAATTTGTAATCGATTCAGTTTCCCATCCTCGTCTTATAAATGGGTTGATTCCCTATTACAATAATATGTAAAAAATATACATAACTTTTCGGTTTTTTTTCTTTTTTTTATTCTCTTTCTTTTATCTAACTGATAGTTGAGTTTATAATTTTCGACCCTAAGTAGATTAGGCATTGAGCAACCATATCTTTCGCCAGAGCTATCCTTCACGGTGTTACGTACTTCTAGGATCCTATAAATACTCCATGCTCGCACTCAGCTCCTACCATGGTTACCATCACACTTTTCAACATGTTTCCTTAAATCTCAGGCCATTCAATGCGCTTCCAATCATGCCTCTAATACTTCCACATGTGCCCTCATGTCTAACTCTTGATTTCCGTGCCACTACCCTTTCTTTCAACTTTATCTTTTGTCAGTTTAGATGGTCGCGCATGGTTTTATGGCTTTTATTTGGCTTCACCTTCAATCGGTTCAGTCCACCACGCCTAGTTTCACCTTCAACTAGTTCAATTTAGTTCTATTCTTAATCTCCAAACTCAAGTGGTCTTTGCTATACGGTTTTGAGTTTGAAGGAATGCTAATATATATGTCTAATATGATTCGATATATGTCTACATAAGGTATAGAATTTGATTAAAATAGATATATTAGAATTTGATTAAAATAGATATATAGAAAGTTGTATTCTATTTTGTTTTTCATTCTCACCGAATAAATAGGGTTGATTCCTCACTACAACTTTTGATAGCTTTCTAATTTTCCTTTTAAGATAATTTTGATAACTTTATGAGTTTTCCTTCTTAGGATAAAAGAAAGAAAAATTAGATAAAAATTAAAAAAGTTAAGTACGTTTTTGCATATTATTGTAATGGGGAATCAGTTCTATTTATTGTATAAAAATGAGAGACTAAATAAAATACAAATTGTATATACCTATTATAATTAAACTCTAATATACATAACCAAACTCTACATAAGGAAATATGTCAAAATCATATTAAATATATACATTAACACTGAGTAAACTCTGGAGTTCAAGTTACATATCTAATTTCCGTTTAACCGGAGGAAAAGCTCGCTTCTTGTGGGACTAGTAGTCCAGTTGGGCAATTGCAGTTCATTATATCAACTTTCTGTTCAACGTCTTCCTTACGTTTACTTGTAGTAGCTTTCCACCTGGTTTTATGTTTGGTGAAACCTCAACTGTTTACCAGGTAAAATTTTTGGGCATTAGGTAACGATAATTTTCAAACTGTTAAGTAGTAAAAAATAATTATGTCTAAGATAGGGTAATTGTGGAGATGAGAATACTAAGATGGATGTACAGAATTATAAAAAAAGATAGGATTAGAAACGAAAAGATTAGAGGCAAAGTAAGAATAGTTTCGATTGCAGATAAAATGAGATAAAATCGATTAAGATGGTTCGGCCATATTAGAAGGTGTCTAATGGAAGCTCCGATTAAAATGTGTGAAAATATGGAGATTGCTAGGAGAATAGGAGAGGGAGCTCCCAAGAGAAGTTGGAAAAAAACTAATACTACATTGTCTATAGATCTAATGGAGGACATAGTTTCTAAACAAATTTCGTTAGTATTATCAAATCCATATAACCGACCCCATCTAATGGAAAAAAGTTTGGTTTTGTTTGAATTGATTTTGTTTGGTTTATGAAACGATAATTTTAGAAGGTTTGCCATATAATAATTTTTTTACTAAATTTTAATTATTTTACCTAAAATCATCTCATTAGTCACTAAGGGTGAGCATTTGATTTTCTATTTAATTTCTTTTGTAACAGTCAAACCGAATTAAAATTTTTTCGGTTCTGTTTTAAAGGGCAGAACCAAATGAATTTATATTGAAAACCAAACCAAAATGTAAATTGAAATTTCAATAAAAAAAATATTAGCCAAATCAACGAAATTATAAATTTATAAAAATTAATTTAATATATTAATATAAATTTTATTAAAATATTAATATTTTTAATAATATATTGTAATTATTAACTTACTGTAATATAAATGACCAAAATTTATGCCAAAAACAAAACCGAAACCCAAAAAAAAAAAAAAAAGCCAACCATGCGGATCGAATTATTCAATCCAATTTTCTAATTTTGATTCGGTTTTGCTCATTCTTAATAGTTTCATATAAAATATTTTTAGTTTTTTATGAAAATATTTCTCAATTATCCTTCTTTTATTTATTTGGTCCTTAAACTATCAAACGCACACCTATTATACCATCGACCTATCGAATTCCTTTTTTTTTTGTTCAAACACTAACTTCATCTACTAAAGTTAACGGAAAATTATTATGGTCATGGATCCATGTTTGAATTAAATTAACAAACTAATTTAATTTAATTATTTAGTTTAGAAGAAAGAAAGAAATAAACAAAAAGGAGTGGAAACAAATTATATTTTTTAAGATAACTATGTACGCTCAATTTGGTAACTTTTATATTTACTATTTTTTTGAATAAAAATTTAAATAGAAAAACGTAAAAAAAAATTATGTTTTTTTTTTTTTTGGGTTACAAACATTTTTTCAACTTTAACAATTAATTTATTTTTGTTGCATCATTTTAAAATGAATTATTTTATTTAAATATTTTATCAAATTTTAATAAATAATATAATTAAATTAATTAGACAAGGATTGATCATTATATCCTGAGATGGGATAAAAAATATCACATAACTCAAACATGACAATTTTTTCATCAACTTTAATAGATGAAATTAACATTTAAACCAAATAAAATGAAACTAAATAGTTCAATAACGTGTGTTTCATAGTTTGAGGATCAAATAATAAAAAAGAGATAGTCTGATGAATATTTTCATAAAAAGACTCGTAATACTTTAGAAAAGTATGGATATATCCACATTTTTACATAATATTTTCTTCTCTTCCTCCCCATCGTTATTATTATAATTATTATTATTGAGTTTGAATGTGCTGCTACGGAACGTGGGGAAAAGGCCGGCCGAGTACAGAGGACAAACCTTTTCTTTTTCTTTTTTTTGTTTTAAAATAACTTGCTCTTGCAAAATTAAATATGACTATTTTTGTATTTATTTTCATAATGTTACATTATTAAAAAAATTATCAAAAAGAAAAAATTAAAATAAAATTGAACACTTGAAGATTTGTTATTTGAAAAAAATAATAAATTTATATAAATGTATTTAACTTACAAGTTTACAACACTAACACTTTTATATTATTTTAATTTGACTTTCCATTTGATTTTTTGTCATCTTTTTCATTTTACAGTAATTTTCTGTAATCATAAATGATTTCGCATAAATGAAAATGGAAAATTAAATATGTCTCTGACTCTCCAATCGATACTTCTCAAAATACAATTTATTTTTCAAAATCTCCTCGGTTATTATTCTTAGAAAAATCTTTGTAATTGTTTAATTGAAAATTTCCATTTTTAACTATATAGCAACTATAATAGTTTAATTTATCACTTCCCTCCAAATCTTCGTTTTTTATTTGATTTACTTTCTAAATTCATTGTTATTGATTTTACAGATACCCCAAATTACTTGTTTGTACTAATATTTCATTTATTTGGAACTGGCTGGCTCAGGCAGTTAAGCAGCCCGCTGGAGCAGGCGTTCTGTGATAGGAACCTAATGGCTTGGCCGACGTAAGCGACGGCAGCTGCAACAAGGGCCGGAGGAGTGTATGGGCTAAGATGAGTCCTAACCCGAATAAAATTTTGATTCAGAATTTTTTAATAATAATGTTTGAAGTAATAACAAGTGGAATAAAACGAGATAAATTGTGAGTTCGTAATTTGTACAATAAAATAAAAAATAAATAATTTTTTAAAATTTTCTGAATCTTTTAGAAATTTGTAACAAACCAAAAAAAATCAATATATAATATCTTGAATTAATTATTTATAATCAATTTTAATACTAAGTCATACCCTTATTTAATACTCAGTCAATAATTTAGAATAGAAAAAAATTCTAACATAATTTAATAATTAATCATTAATATCAAACTCATAAGAAAAAATTGCCAGCTTTGCACTTGGCGGCAAGGGGAAGAAAACGGAGCTGATAGTGATGGGTTGGTGTCCGGTTACCGCTAACGGGGAAGAATAAGAAAATGGTAGCTGGGGAAAGAAAACTGCTGTTCGGGTGTGTTTTGCTGATTCCCGGAAGATGAAGCCTTCTCTAGCTTGGAGATGGCAACTGCAAGGAGACTGAGAAGAGCTCTCTCTCCTCCTCTTCGCAAGGTGAGGGAGGAAAATGGAGATGGTGCTGTACAAGTGGGTTGTACACGTATATATTTGAGTATAGTATATGTATCAAGCATTATAAATGTAACTAGCAATAATACGTGTTTTTGTTAATCTGAATAAAATTAGTATTAAATTTCTTATATAGTTAAAACTTCGGATAAAAGTTCATATTGAGATAATTTATGTGTTTTAATTTTTTATTTTTCAAAACTTTAGACTCCAACAATTACAACGTGTGTTTTGGCCTCTCTCTAATTAATTTTTGATAAGTACTAGTACTAACACCTAACCATCAGAGATAACTATGGCAGAGTAGGAGGAGTTGCTCCAACTCATTATGTTGGAAAAAAATTATTTATTTATATTTATCATCATTATCCTAATTTATTCCTGCCTCCACTTATAACAAACTGTTTTTTACTATTTCAACCCATTTATTTGATAGTTTGGACAAATATTTATCTTGAAAATCTTCAAAAATTTTGATATTATCTCTTTATACAACTTTAGATCTTTTTTTTTTTTTTTTTTGGGGATCTAATTTTAGTTGTTTTATTTATTATTTATCAATTATCCAATTTCATCTCTTTTTTAGATAGGCGTTATAATTTTTTTAGATAGGCTTTTTTATTATTTATTTCCTTAATTTAACTTCAACTCTTTTTTATTATTATTTATCTAATTTTATTTTTTTTAAACAGACCTTATCACTTTTTAGATAGGTTTTTTTTCAATCTTTTATCATATATCCAATTTTAATTTTTTTAAATACGAACTTATTAAATATTTTCAAAATTTTTAAGTTTGATCTTGCACTCGCCACTAATTTTTTTTACCTCCACTACTGAACATCATAAAAAAAAACATAAGTCATGGTATGTTGATTTAAAACGTTCAACTTTCTAAAAATTATAATTGGGCGAAATTTAAATTGATAGTTTTGATTTACATAAAATTTTTACACTTAAAATACGATAAAACTTAAAATATACGGTCCATTTTGTAAGATAAATGATAATGGATCTATTAAAATAAGAATTGAGGGAAAATTAAAAATATAAAAATAGTCTAAATCACTGTCTAAAAACAAAATAATTTTTAATTGCTAAATCCTATTTTGTGCGGGAAATATTTTTAAAAATCATCTTATTTTGTTACGCATGCAAGACACGGTTACTTTCCCCTTCCCCATCTCCAACCACCCCCAAACCCGGCCTTCCCTTTTCACGTAGGACAGCTATCTTATTGTATAAATATACATGACATCCATGAGGGGAGAAGGGCACTAAAAAAAAAAAAAAAAAAGAAAAAGAAAAAATCAACACAGCTGACTACAAGTTACAAGATTCGTCCGAAATTCACCGTATGGGCAGCGAAAATTTTGGATCTGGTTCTCCGCTTTGCAATTAATGTCGTTTATACGTGCATATATTATACGTATAATCAACATATGAAAAAATAATTGTGAACGGAGTAGAGCACAAAAACTCATATGAAATTTAACGTTTTTAAAATACAAACCAAAAATTTCAAAATAATTTATTGTAAAAATTTAAAATATAATCCCGGAAAATAGCTCGCACCATCCATGTGTTTACAATTATTCCGGGTATTAAATAATAATAAAAAAGAATTAATTTAGCCAAATTCACTCGTATTGGAAATAAATAACTAATTCCAATTTATAACTTTCCGTCAACAGTTGTCACTTTATAATAATTTGAATGCCACATTCTAATTCCAATTTCATTTAATAGTAGATTAATACGTCGTACCTTTTAAAATAAACGGAGAGATCAAGTCACGATATCTTTATTTTTAATAGTTAATCAAAACTATAGTTTTTCTAAATATCTTTTATTAATTATTTGAATAAATTAATATTTAATTAATTAATTAATAACTAACGCCATAAACCATCACATCACAATAAAAAACTAACAGCAATCATAATTGCAAAAAAATAAAAATAAAAATATAAATTATATTTACTATGAAATGGCCAAAAAATGGAAAAAAAATTCAAAAATTTTTAAATAAAAAATATATATATTCAAAAATAAAATTTTTTTTACAATAAATATCTATATATAATAAAGGACGACCATTGTCCCATGTGAAAGGAGAAGCTCGGATTGGGGATGGGAATGGGGTGGGGGACGTTTGGGAGGGGCTCGGGGTTCCGTGCCTTGAGCAGGTATGGAAAAAACCAAATCGAATGGAGCGAATTTGTTCAAAATGATTGGATTTTTCTTCTTTATTTGATATGATTGAATTTTTGAGAAAAGTTTTCAAAAATATATTACACATTACGGGCACGTTTGGAGTTGTAAATAAACTCAAAAAATTTTAAAAGTTTATCTTTTTCAAATTCCAAAAAATTCTAATTTTTTTTTAAAAAAATTTTAAACTCCATTAGAACGGATCAAAATAACGTATTCCAACAGTTTTATCAAATTTTTTTTAAATTATACTGACATTTGTACCAAAAAATTTTATAAAATTTTAAAAATTTTCAAGATTCTCTACTTAAATTTTACCACTTGTCAATTTATATAATTTTTAATAACTTATATCAAATCAATCATAAATATCTAACCATAATTTCAAAATAACGTTTTACATTTCAAATTCTAAAAAATTACATTTTTAGTTTTTTTTTTTGGAACTCTAAACAGGCATCACAGCCATTCACTGTTCCCATGTGCTCAGTTCATCTTAGTTTTAATGCCTAAATATTTTAGATTTAGATTGTAAATGAAATAATATCTTTTTTTATCATAAATTTACTTATTCAAAAAATTTTCTAGCAGTCGTATGTTATTAAAAAAAAAATTTACATTTTATTTTAGTCATTAACTTATTTAATTTATTTTACTTAACATTAGTGGATTTTAATTAGTGAACCCGTCTTTGATTTCTTCTTTTATTATGGGTATCCTCAAGTTTATACTTATTTATCTCCTATATATGTATATATATATATGTATGTATACGCATAAACTCCTAAACGTGGAAGTAATGAACAATAAAATTACTCTGGTAATGTGCTTGTCGAATCTTTAAAACTAGATCAACAATTATAATCTCCGCACAGTGCTTTTAAAATGAAATTTTCTCACGTGCTTTCTAGGGAATGAAGATGTAAAATTATATTGTGGTGATATCTTCAAAGTACGATTCCAAATTTTATAGAGAAATCCTGGATCATTTTATAAGATAATAATAATAATAATAAACAACTTTTTCTTCTTCCAAGCAAATTCATAGAAGAGATGGAGAAGATCCTTGCCATGTGAGTACACCTGAACTTTCCATGTGAACTTGCCATGTGGTGCACAATCCTGTATATATAAAGCTTCGTTTGGTAATAACAAAAAAATCAAAAGTTATTAAAAGTTATAAAAAATTCGTATTTTCTTCCAATCAAATTTTGTTACCTATCATATTTTTGTCAAATCTTTGTATTTTTGATGTATTTTTTTGTTAACTTTTTTTTTATCCAAATACCGCATAAATAAATGTACAATGTTATTTTGCCACGTGGGTTTATCGTTACTAGCAGCAGTCATGAACCTTATAAGATTGGAATATCGAATATTTTAATCTTATTATTTCTGACAGTCATGATCCTCATCGGATTCGATTGAAAGTTTTTAATCTTATAATGCAGCATCTGAAACTTTAAAAATAGAAAACTGACAATTTTTTGTTACGGGAAAAACATTAAACTATATGGCCAATAAGTTTGAACTAGCCTATTTAAAGGGTGACAATCTACGGTAAGCAAGCACACTTACAAACCATAATAGCTAGCCATGGCGCTTGAGAGCTCACTTGTAGTGGGACTATTTGTTCTTCTTCTTAATGTATTTGCTGCAACTGCTGCAACAACTCATAGTATTCCCCATCCCTTCAATCGTACTCTCTTTCCACCTGATTTTATATTCGGACTAGCCTCATCTGCCTATCAGGTATAGATGTTTGAGTAGAGTAATCATATGTTGGAGATTATTAAAGTATCAACATCACCACTTGTTCACGATATTTTCGGTTTTATTATTAATAGTATTTTTGTTTTTTTTCTTCAGTTTGAAGGTGCTGCTTTTGAAGATGGAAAAGGACCGAGTAATTGGGACAACTTCACTCATCTTCGGCCATGTATCTATCTGTCTACAAAATCTCCTGCAAACTTAAATATTATTATTTTCAATTTTCATGTAATCCTTATAAAAACCAACATGAATTCATTGATTAATTAACCAAGCATTTAACACACCAAGTGGATGAGAGACAACCACGCACACAATATCGAGTCAAATTGAAGTGTTAAAGAATCGTACTTATTTAATATTTATATTTATATATATAACGTTTAGATAAAATATATTAATATCTTATTTTATACTTACCGAGACATTCTTGTGTAAAATTTTCAATCCATTTCTCAAATTTTTTTTTTTTTTTTTTTTTGGGCTATCATCTCTTTTTTCTTTCTTTTCTTTTTTTTTCATCTCCATATCTCGTTTCTGTGTGAGTTTGTGGAAAGTTATAAATGATAGAGTAGGAAGTTAATGAAAATTATTGATGGTTTGTGAGAGTTTAAAAAAGAGCAATTTAGAGACACCAAAAATGTTCTCTCTTTATGTATCAATATAGATATAGATATATGTCTATATATATTTAAAATATACATATAAAAATATACATATATAAATAGATGTAAAATATATAAAATATATCAATATTATATTCGTGTAATGCTGTAGTGCTGAATGGCGATCAGGTGAAGTTTGGTTGCAATGAAATGCTCAAACCTTCACTTTACAAAGAAACGAATTTGAACCCAAGCTTCCTGAAATGTACGACGAGATGACGAGCTTGAGCTCCGTTACGCTTGCGACAAACTTAAGCCAAACCCAAACGACATAAACAACCATCGATGTCGCATTCCATTGAAGCAAACTTCTTTGAAGAAAATCCAAAAAGAGCCATACGCAATTTTCCAATCTAAATAATATTTATTGTCTTAATCCAGTCAACAAGTGGCAATTTCGAAGTAAAAAAGGTTGAATTATTTGATGATATTACAGGTAAAATTGACAATTGCAGCAACGGAGACGTAGCGGTTGACTTTTATCATCGTTACAAGGTATGCATGCAGTTGATATGTATATATATATATTTCTCATTTATAGTACTGGAAAAATAATAAATTATGTAATAATTAGGAGGGGTCAAAGTGTTCGATCCATTATTAGAGTGTTTTTATTTCTAGTTACTTTATTTATCATGTATTTGTTTCTAACATACTATTTGTTTTCAATGTGTATTTATTATAATGTGCAACATTAATGTTTTGTTTTAACTCTCTGGTTATTTAGTTTGCAATACTAATTTTAAGAAATGTGTGTAATAGGATGACTTGAAACTTTTGAAATTCATAGGAATGGATGCATTAAGATTTTCCATCTCATGGTCGCGAGTAATACCAAGTAAGATAATTTTATTTTTTCATTAAATAAGCCCTTAGTTGTGACATCCCTCATTCCTATTCGTTATAACAATCTCATTGTTTATATATATATAGTTGGTGATCTATTCATATCTCTCTATTTTTTTTATTTTTATTTTTTTTTGTGGCACTTCCACATTTTGTGCTAATTGCCCTCATTTAAGATGGAAGAATACTTATATTTATTGCTTAAAAAAACACCAGCTCATGATGAATACGATTAATTGTATGTACTAACAGCTGGTGTTTTAAATTATAGGGCATACATCTTCCTTTTTTCCAACCTTCACTTCAATCCGTTTATTTATTTATTATTTAATCATTTTGTAAATTTCTTTTACCCATGCAGCTGGGAAACGTAGTGAAGGAGTGAACAAGGAAGGAGTCCAATTCTACAGGAATCTCATCATGGATCTCATAGCAAAAGGTTTCCACCAAAACTTTTACCCCTCATAAGTGTGGGTCCTATATTTTTACCATTGTTCGGATGACAAAATTTGTCCCCTCTTCCCTCCTCTTAGCTTTCTCCTCCCCTCAGCTTTCCCCCCTTGGGGGATAATTTTTGGGCACTCCAAGAGCTAACCAAAAGTTATCTCCTTTAAGACTCTTATTTTTTACGTTTTTAGCCGTCGTTAACAGTATTGTTAATTTGATCAAAGTAAATATAATACTAATAAAAAAATAATAGATAAGCTAACAAGTCAAAATAAATATAATAAAAAATTAGATAATAACCAACGATTCAAAAGTACATAATTAAAAAAAAATCTTTAAATAAATTTATAAAAAATTAAAATTTTCAATGAAATAAATAATACAACTTCAAATTGTCCAAAATAATTAAATAGAGTTGGTTTTGTAATTTAATGGGTAACAAAGTTTAGGATATCACAAGGACAAAAGAGTCATTTGACTATTTTTTCAATCATTCACCCCCTTTTATTTATAAAACATCCAAACCAAGTCAAAAGTTATCCCTCTCCATAAACATCACATCAATGTGGGTCAATCCTCTAAAAATAGTATCCCCTCTTATCTTATACTCCTCTAAAACTTATCCCTTAGAATTTTAGCACCATCCAATCGGGCCCTAAGTATTATTTTTTTAAAATATGCATTTAGAGATATACATATATAATTTAGAGAAAAAAAATTCAATTATTTCTCTTTAAATATGCAGGTATGAAACCCCTTGTAACACTTCATCACTTTGATACTCCTCAAGCCCTCGAAGATGAGTATGGTGGCTTTTTGAGCGAAAACATTGTGTATGTAAACACACCTCCTAATTTACTTAACACTTACAATATTAATTCGTTAAACAGATTTTACTGACAACAATATATGTGATCTATAATTTCTTATAAATTCTTGATCGTCTTACTTGCCAAATATGTCAATTAATTAGCATATAGAACAGGTATTTTAGAATAATAAAAAAATAAACATTAATTATTCATCTATGACGCGGCTGCTAGCCGTATGGAGGGAATGAATTAGGGTAATCTTGAACTAAATTAGACTGTGACGGAGATAGAAAGATAATGAGTGGGGACAAAATCGATACTAAAAATTTTGAAGTGTAAGATGGAATATTTAAAAAGACATCTAAAAATTGATAAGACCTATCTAATAATAATAATAAATGATAAATAAATAAATAAACCTATCTAAAAAATGATAAGAAGTGTTAAAAATTGAAATTAGATAAATAATAAATAAATAAATTGAAGTTGGATAAAAATATCTATCTAAAATAAAAAAAGATATGAAATTCGATAAATGATAAATTAAAAAAAAAAGAGTTTTGAAGTTGGATAAATGAAAAAAATTAAGAATTTTTTTAAGATTTTAATAATTTTAAATAAATGTGTTGAAATCCCAAAGGTAAGAGACAAATAGATAGGGTTGAGAATAAATAAAGATAAAATAGAGTACAGACAAATAAATATGATGAGAATAAATAAAAATAAAATAGAGTAGTGGAGTCAAAAAATAATTATAAAAAGCATAATACTAAAAAATATGTATAATTATTTCTTTTTTTAATTACGAGTGGAGGCAATTACCCTTATTTAGTGGTCAGATTTGCTTAAAAAAAAAAAAAAGCATGATCACTATACTCCAATATTGCAACTTGAAAATAATTAAGAAGCTGGGGAAAATTTAGTAACCAGCCAGTTGGACCGAGCCTACAGCTTCATTCGGGAGCTTGCAACTTTGACGTTTTTTGGGCGAAACAACTAATGTAAGGTCGGTGCATATAATATCAACTAAGCGAGACCCTCTGGTAAAGATGATTAGTCATGAAATATCCCTGATTGATGAGCATTTTTCAATAGAAGGCAAAGAGCAATTAACCATATTGTTCCTCTAAGAAATTGTATTGAAACAATTGATAAGGGTTCTTTCTCAGTGATATATCACAAGAGCTAGTATTCCTCTTAAGCCAACCATAGCAATTAATTAACCAATTCCTACCAAGCACAACTTAAATGTAAAACAAGTAGCTTGATTTGAAAGTTTGGATCTCAATATAACAAGACTTATTACCCTTTTAATGACAGGGCCGACTTTCAGGATTATGCAGAACTTTGCTTTCAAGAATTTGGTGATCTTGTTAAGCATTGGATCACCATAAACGAACCACAAACGTACACTTATTATGGTTATGACATCGGTCAATTTGCCCCTGGCCGATGTTCGGCATGGATGAATAATGGATGTGCAGGTGGAAATTCCTCGACTGAGCCCTATATAGTTGCCCACAATATGCTACTTTCTCATGCTGCAGCAGCTAATTTATACAAAGCATCGTATCAGGTAAACATAAGCTAATATATAATAAATCACATTCATTGCAAAAATATCAATTGAGCATGACTGTCAACTGTGTTAATATTAACTACTATAAATCATTTTTTTTTTTTTTTTTGTCCTTCTTAAGCATGCATCCAAATTAGCATGCATCGATCCAAATTAATTTAAATAATATGTCATATTTCATCAAACGGTTTGACTTGACTTCACGAACTGGTTTTATGAATTATATATATATTTATTAGATGTAATTAAATATAGAAAAAAATTTACCACAATGCTAACGTAGTAAAAGGGTATTTAGTTAATTAGTAACTTTAAAATAATAAACTCCTAAATAAGGCACATTACCAAAATATAAATTTACAAATGTTGCAAATAATTAAATTTTTTGTTTTTATTTTTCAGGCACGTCAAAAAGGCATTATAGGGATTACTCTTTCAACCTATTGGTTTGTGCCCAATGCCACCAATTCCATAGTCGATGCCAATGCAGCTAGACGGGCCCTTGATTTCTTTCTAGGGTGGTAAGTATAACATAAAAAAATGCTGGCAACCCATTTTTGATATTTGGTTTGCTTTGTTACTTTTATTTTTTTGTTTCTTTGTTTTGAATTAAAAACATCTAAAATAATTTTTGTTATTTTTATTTTATATATAAACTCATTTTTTAATTTTTTAAAAACAAAAAATAAAAAAGGACAAATCAAATGATGCCTCAGTTTTTTTTTCTTGGTTTTAACGTAGAATTTGAAAGCACTGTCATTAATTGTAAGTATTTGTAATTGCTCCAATTGTCCTGGTTAGGTATCTTCATCCATTAACCTATGGTGACTATCCAGAAAGGATGCGTATCAACGTTGGTGATAGATTACCAAAATTTGATAATGCTACAACGGTGAAGGGGTCCTTTGATTTCCTTGGAGTAAATTATTACACTGGAAATTATGCTTCTAATATTCCCCGTAACAACAGTCTCCTTCCCAGCTATACAACTGACATGCGCGCTAATTTTTCAAGTACGTATAAGTTCTCACCACACTACAGAAAATAAGGGCATAGGCGAAGAGCATTTTCTACGCTAAAAAGTTAATTTTCCTGGTAAAAGACTACATAATCTTGGCCAAGATTGAATAATTTTCTTTTACATTGGAATTAATTTTCTTTACTTGAGGAACCGAAAAATAAAATAAAAGGAAAAAGAAAATACTCATTTTTTATTTTAGAAACGCAGTTTCCCCAATTCTTATAAAAACGAGGAATTTATATATTTTCTCTTATATATTAATCATTTTTTTTCCCTTATGTCTTTTTTTTTTTTTTTTTTTGGGTTTACAGCGGCGCGAGGCGGGAAACCTATTGGAAAACCGGTAAATATTGCATGCATGGTGACCAAAATAAATAAATAAATAAAGATTAAAACAGAAAAATGAAAAAAAAAATCAATTCAAATATGTGTGTATATATATATATGGAGAGCCAATGACTAAGGCATTTTTATATATTCAAAATATATGATTGTGTAATTAAATACATCTTGTTTATATATATATATATATATGTGTTGATAAATATGAATGGGAGATGTAGAAAGATATGTGATTATATAGGAGTTTTTTTTTTTTTTTTTATTCTACTAAATTCTTATTTTTATATTTTGCAGGAAGGGGAAGGTGGTTTTTTTATCTATCCAAAAGGATTTTATGATCTTCTTGCTTACATAAAGCAACATTACAAAAATCCAACAATTATCATCACGGAGACTGGTATGTCGAAAATGATATATATATATATGTCTATGTATATATATCTTTGTGTATATTAATTCACAGAGTCATTCTTCTTTTAGTTATATTACGGTTATACATATATGTTTTAATTAATTAAAAAATATCTTTACATTGTTTCTGGAACTTTATACTTTCAGGCCTTGGTGAGGCCAATAATGGGACAGCTAAAGAAGGAGTCAAGGATTATGAGAGAATAAATTTGTTTTACCAGTATTTTACAGCCGTTAACAAAGCTATCAAGTGAGTTTAATCTCTTAGCTTTAAATGCTTGGCCATTTGTGGATTTCATAAAGGTTTTATTAACCAAAAAAAAAAAAAACACTTTTACTAATCACAGAACAAGAAAACGTAAAACTTTATCAACTATATTGCACCAAGATTTTAACCTAGTTCATAATACAAGAATCGGTTTTTTTTTTTTTTTTTTGTGGTCTTACGTTTGAGGAAATTGATAAAAACTTTATTTTGGTACTAACAATTTTGATTACAATTACAAGCAATTTTTGCTGATTATTGAGTCTACTTGACAGGGATGGGGTGAAGGTTAAAGGTTTATTCTGTTGGGCATTTTTGGATAACATGGAATGGGCCTCAGGATACAGTGTAAGGTTTGGTTCCATCTACGTGGATTACAATAATGGCCTCAAACGATACCTTAAAGATTCAGCATTTTGGTTAAAGAGGTTCCTCCTTAAATAGCGTGCAAGACTACCATTAAAATGATTTTATCAAGTCATTGTTACCATGTTATTTGGAATTATGGGATAATAAATAAGTGGCAATTTGATGTTCTAATATGTTCCTATTGTATCCTATAATAAAATTCGTAATAAATGCACGTTCTATTTGGTTCAATTTCTTTTTTTCAATGTTGCATTTTGGAAGTGCAATGCTGATTTTGGTTATACTATCAAAGCAATGAAATCTTCGCAATTATCATCACCTAATCAGGTTTGCCATGTCATCTTCTTTTGGCCATTTCTCTCTATCAGCATGATATCGGATGTTTCAAGATATTGTGGATATATATCTATATATACCAACAAGACTTACAAAGTGAATTGAATATGGCTTTTCATACACAGACACATTTATTAATTAAGATTGTGTTTGGTGCATTAATAAACATTAAAAATTTTTAAAAATTTTTAAAAGTTATTTATTTCTTATTTCATTATACGAATTACGAATCCAAAGATTATCTTACTTTTTATTTTACTTTTTGTTACATCAAAATGTCCATTAAAAGTTGGCTGTCTTCTTATCTATTTGCATGATATATATATATAATCCACCAAGTTATAGTTGTGTGAAAAATAAAAAAAATTAGAAAAAAAATATAGTGCATTATTATTATTATTATTTATTTTTTGGTGTTTGAAGATAGATTAAAATTTATTGTTATGACCGATTACAACATAATTAAATGGCCCGTTTCAATACTTTTGTATGATGCGTCCAAATTTTGAATTGATAGGATCTATTAACATGAAATTAAATGACTCATTTTAACAATTTTAGGTTAATGTGTCAAAATTTTGAGAAAAACTTATTAAAATGTAAAAAGTACGTACGGATTCTAAAAATAGGAGAAATTTTATAAAATATTTTAAAAATTTATAGCTTTTTTGTAATTTTTTGAGAGATTTTCTCTCCCCAACACCTCCTATATATATTTGGTTGGTGTATCGATCATGCCTGGACCACCACGTCAGGGGGTTCTTCAAACCAATAAAAGCACACCAGCTGTAAGTCATAGCATGTTTCGCCAAGTCATCTCAACGGTAAACCGTGGTTACAGAAAACCGTGGTAAATAAATATAGTGAAGCTAATCAAATTATACTCAGTCATAATCTGAATACTAATTGAACTAATGTAAACACCATTGCAACAAAATAAGTGACATGATCAATCAAACTGTAAAAGCATTACTGATAAATGGGTTCTTTTCTTCTATCCACATCTATTATGTTCCAGTAGAAAACTCCCCATACACTGCTAGATGGAGAC